>JACXGM010025855.1:0-15121 GCA_016801145.1 Umbra pygmaea | reverse complement strand
ACACACACAACACACACACACTGACTATGCAAATAAAAATGGCAACTATTTTCATTAGGAGACTGATCATAAATAAATAGATATTGACAGCTGATGGGCTCATCTGTAATAAGCAAGTGATCATGCTAGAGAAATAAAAGGGCACAAAACGTTTTGTAGATGATAAGTGAAAGAAATTAGTCATGTCTTTCGCCATATCCAGACCATCACACATGGCTTTTGAATATGACAATTACAATGTTGCGTAAAAACATGCTTGATAGAACACTGGAATGTTAGTTACCCATATACATGGCAAGCAGATGGGATAGTTTCCATATCAATGATTTAGATGGCTGTAAAGCTAAACATTTCATCTAAGTCTTTTACAATACGGCACAAGCTATGTTTCCACCACACAACTCGTCTTGCTCATAATAGCATACCTTTACATTTTCAAAGCAGGGTTATAATTCGTCAATTTGACAGATATTAATTTTCACAGCATCAAACACTGACAACAAACACCACACATAAGAAGTTTTTACTTATGTTGCTCACCTCGAAATTATTATGGCTTTCAACGAGCAAGTCTGTTTTCGAATCTGTATTCCCAAACAACATATAGTAGCTAGCTATAGGTAGACTCTTCTAATGTGAAAAGCTGTAAGCACATTGACGTAGTCATTGTAAGTAATGAAATTTGAAAATTGAATATGGATTTTTGATATTCATGAGCTATAATCCGTATTCATCAAGATTGAAATAAAAGCAGGCTGGTATATTATTCTTTTCTCAACACTATGAAGGTATAGGTTTTTAATTAAATTACAGAAACTAAAGCACTTTTCCAAGATAATTAAAAAATTTTAGCTGCACTGAAAAATTTACAAGTTCGCAATTGCTATATTTCAGTACATTTCTGACTAATTGCTATTAAACACAGCATTACCATCACACATCCAAATTTGCCTTCTGCCTTACCCCAGAACCTTATTACATCTGCTAACTGTCTGTGCACTACCTCTTCATCTCCCTACATACCTGTATCTCTTAACTTCTGCCTCCCAATGTCCTATCAATAAACATAAGAAAATGACTGTCCTATCAATAAAAAATGTACCCTAATAAATATTTTCTTTTAGTGTGGGAAATTAACCTTTAATTGCCATTTCCACCTGTGTGTGTAACCTTGTGTGTCTGTAACAAAGCCAAACTTTCAATCGTATGTAAACACAGTCATCAAGTCATTTGGGTGATTTCTGTATGATCAGTAGGGTTTACAAAGGAGCCAAAGAACTAGGTGATAATGAATGGCTTCATATGATCACTATCCTTAATTAACAGTCAGATGTTTTGCATGAACAGTCATATTGTCAAGATCAATGCAGAAATTTCAAAAGTTCTGCCAGGTTATGCAACCTTATGAGCACAACTGTACTTGGGTGGAAGGATAGTTGGTAGGAATACTACTGTACGTTAAATGATTTTAAACGGTAAATTAAAGTGATGTAGTTTACGTAATATAGTAGGTCCCTATTAGTAGAAATTGACAAAATATTAATTTCACCATACAAGAAACTGTTCAAAAACAGACACATTACATATAAAGTCTTAGACCTTGACAAGTCCAATGGGATACTTCCAGACCAGTCACAACAAATCAATAGAACTATCATTGTATCAAGTCCATATTATGTCATTATTATTATGCTTTGCATACCCAAAACTAGCATTAACATTTAATGAACAGACAACGTTTTGGCTCTAGAACTTTCTCTCCTCCCTCGGTAAGATCACCATTGGAAGTATCAACCACCACAAAGACATCAGGTGTTCCCTGCCCCTGTTCTCTCCGACATTCTGCTGAGCCTCCGTTTCACAGCCTCAGCCAACATGGACAAATATGGTCATAAGTAGCCGGCTATAATAGCATTCCTCTCGTCTAACCTCAATCATCTTGGTTGGCCCTATACAAACAGGTGTACACATGCACATTCATAGCTGGGTTAGGATTTGAATAATTGTGAATAGGGGCCATTGGGGCCCAGAGTTGCTTTCTATCCCCCGGTTGACAGATGAGCAGACTGTCTTTGTGTTTCTGAGGGAGCAGAGGGAGTGAAGGCCCCAATTCACTCATCCAGGAGATTTAGGTTCAGCTCTGGAGGCTGTAGGGTCGTGTGCCCTGTTTTCGCTGCGGCAGATGGGGCTTGGATCCCTCTAGCCCTGCAGAGGGCTCCAGACTGGGGCGGGGGTAGTCCCACCTGCCTGGGCCACACAAAGCAGCCCCGTGTCGTCACAGTGTCACAATACACCACGCTGCTGCTTGCAAACGGTCAGACTCAGGAAGCCTTTATTCCCTGCGTCTGTGCCTGACAAGGGTGTAAATATTGTGTAAAAGGATTTCCACACAAGTTCTAAAGGAGGTCATATGAATATTAACAACACACAGCTGGCACTTTTATGGCTTCTGGTCTCTACTGCGGTCAGCAAGAGCTCGCTTTGAAAATTGGAAGGCCTGTGGAACTTTAATGTTTGGTTGTGTTCTGCAGCAGGAGAAGTAATGTACTCTGAGTCGTATACAGAACATGGAAACATACTTTAGCTTTTCTCTCAAGACCGCTATGTGTGCAGATATTTCAGATATATGATGGATCTTAGTGAATATAGTCATTGTGTTCCTATGTCCTTATGTAATAGACACATCCCTCCCAATATTCAAAGAAGGACATTTTGTCTCCCCCAATAATGGATAGTATAAGTATGATTATGCAGGCAGTATCGATGTTACTGTTTGTGCAGGTGTACTCTTTATATCGTGTTCCAGATTTCAAATTCCGGTCAGCCTACGTCGAGATAAGTTGCACTTGCTTTGTACTGGACTGTATGAAGAAACCTATTTATCCTGAAATCCATGTCATGCTTTACACTACATTTGTACACTTGTCTTGTCAAACGCGTGAGTTTAGAGGAAAATTAGACAGACCTTGTTTCGCCTTGTTAATGAACGGTAAATATCCACTATTTGCTAACATTAAAGATAACGACTGGTGCTTAAACTTGAATTTCCCTTGAATTTTGTCCCGTAATGTTAGTTCAATATTCGATTGCAATATCCATTTAATTACAGTACAGCCTGGATTGTAGACATTTAATAAGCTATTCAGCCTTTCTGGGATATTAGCTTTAGCAGTCATGGGCCTGCTTGTCAAAAGTCACATTCATCCCAGCTGTGATCAAGCTTCTTGTGCCACTTTCATGTTCTTTGATTTGAGGGATCAAACGCAAGTTATCAGGCAGCTCTGCCATTTGTTCTTTCATTCATAATATTCATCCCTTTAGAAAAGCATTGACATTGCATTTTACAGTAGTGTACAATGAACAAGAGAATTACAGCAGCAGCAAATCAAAGAAACTATGTTGTTAGAGATGTTAGGCATTATTAATGGAGTAGTATTTAATTCATCATGTTTTGCTATACAGGACACCAGGCTGGCATTAATAGCTCTGAACTGCTATTGTGAAGAAATGTCCAGGAAATGTGAGTGACAGGCTCACATTGCCAGCAGCATAGAGCCCTGTATTGCTAAGCAGAGTTGGGCCTGGTTCCTGGATAAGAGAACAGTTCTGCTGGAAGTGGTGTTGGAGGGCCAGTAGGGGGCACTCTTCGCTCTGGTCTAAAAATCATTCCCAATGCCCCAGGGTAGTGATGGGGACATCTGCCCTGCATAGGGTGCCGTCTTTAGGATGAGACGTTAAAATGGGTGTCCTGACTCTCTGCGGTCACTAAAGATCCCATGGCAATATTCGTAAGAGTAGAGGTGTTAACCTCGGTGTCGTAGACACATTTCCAATCTGGCCCTCATACAATCATGTCAACCTTATCATCTCTCAATTGGCTCATTCATTCCCCTCTCCCCCTCCTCTCCCTCCCTTCCCCCAGGCCGTTGCTGCAAATGAGAAAGTGTTTTCAGTCAACTTGCCTGGTAAAATAACAGTTAAACTAAACTAAGGCTGAGTGCTGAAGTGACTGAAAATTTGTATATGAGGCATGATGGGGTGTGGTGTACTGTATGGCCAATATAGCACTGCTAACAGCTGTTGATAAGCATGACACATTGCGGATTGCCTGCAGACATGGTATATTGGCAATATATTAATTAACCCTCAATAAGCTTTATTGCTTTTATAAACCGGTTTCCAACGTGATTAGAGTAGTATAAAGTGATGTGATGTCAGACCTGTGATGTGATGCATCATGCAGTTGCTGCGTATTTGTTACTGTACATCCATGACGTGAATCTAACATCCCAACAAATCCCAAAGGTTCTAGATTGGATTGAGATCTGGTGACTGTGGAGGGCTGCTGGAATTAGCCATTAGAAGATGGGTAAACTGTGGACATGTTTACCATTAGCCATTAGAAGATGGGTAAACTGTGGACATGTTTACCATTAGCCATTAGAAGATGGGTAAACTGTGGACATGTTTACCATTAGCCATTAGAAGATGGGTAAACTGTGGACATGTTTACCATTAGCCATTAGAAGATGGGTAAACCCTCATAAAGGGATGGACTTGTCAGCAACAATACTCAGGTAGGCTGTAGCATTCAAATAATGCCTAATTGGTACTAAGGGGCCCAAAGTGTGCAAAGGAAATATCCTGCACACCATTTCACCATCACCAGTCTGAACTGTTGAAATAAGGCAGGACAGATCCATGCTATCATGCTTTCATGATATCCAATTGTAGTGGGCCCATAGAAATTGAATGATTAGAACGCCATTCCAATGCAAATAAATGTAGCAGAATGGTCAGAGCAGCGGCCATTTTTACGTGTACCATTCCATTGCAAAGATCTAGCGGCCTACTTCCGCATTAAACCGATTTGCGTGTTGTTATCGTGACAACTAACGACAGTCGCCATTTTTTTGTGTACTAATCGAATGCAAATCAGTTTAATAAGACTTCTATAGATTTAATTTCTAAGTGTGTGCCCATAAATGTTGCAGCCTCAGCTTCCTTTTCTTAGCTGACAGTGGTGTGGTCTTTTGCTGCTCTAGCCCATCTGCTTCAAGGTTTGACGTGTTGTGCCTTCAGAGATGCTCTTCGGCATATCTTGGTTGTAATGAGTGGTTATTTGACTTACTGTTGCTTTTCTAGCAGCTCGAACCAGTCTGGCAATTCTCCTCTGCCCTCTGCCATCAACAAGGCATTTTCACTCAGAGAACTGCCGCTCACTGGATATTTTCTCTTTTTCGGTACATTCTCTGTAAACCCTAAAGATGTCTGTGTGGGAAAACCCCATTACATCAACACTTTCTGAAATTCAAAATCCAGCCTGTCTGGCAGAACAACATGCCACATTCAAAATCACTTAAATCACATTTCTTCCTCATTCCGATGCTTTGGTTGAACATCAGCAGATCGTCTCGCCCATGTTTACATGCCTAAATGCATTGACATGCTGCAACATGATTGGCTGATTTGATATTTGTGTAAACATGCAGTTGAACGTGTACCTAATGAAGTGGCCTGTAAGTGTAGAGCTAATAGTATTTAAGTATGCAGATTCCTGCCTGGCAATTAATTCAGACATTCAATGGTGATGCTGGAGTCATTATAGAGAGTCTAGTGTTTGTTTGACAAACAGATAAAATCATAATGCCTGGTTGTTTACAGGGCTAACACATTTTTACACATTAATTGGCATGTCTTTACTATTATTCTCATTAAATAAAAAACACAGTAACTTGTCCCTATCCCTCCCAATGTGGGACAAGTTTGACCTTGTGTCCTGCTGTATTATTTTTCCTATTACAAATACCTTTTCAGATGATGCAATTTTGGAAATCCCAAGATTCAAGCCACGTCTGTTTGAGAGCCATTTAAAATCCAATCAAAACGGTTTGTTAACAAATCATGGTATATTGATAGAACAAATGTATCCAATAATTAAATATATCCAATAACATACAATGTCAACAAACATCCATATTTAAATATGTCAAAAACAAAAATGTTAATATCATGAACCCAAACATACTATGTATGGATGAAATTAGCACTTGTGTTTAGGGACGCAAAACATGTCGGAAGGAGGTGACTTCATGTTACTGTGTCACTATCACTTTACTGGCTATGCTGCTGCAGCATATAGAGAGAGAGAGAGAGAGAGAGAGAGAGAGAGAGAGAGAGAAAGAGAGAGTGACTGGTCTGTTTGCTGCTCCAACCGACATTCACCACAGGAACTCTCCCTGGAGAAACAGCCTGACTGGCTGGCTTAAAGGAAAGGCAGAGAACCTGTGACGTGATGTTTTCTTTCCCTTCACTCTCTCTTTCTATGTCCACCTCTCTTTTTCTCTCTCCCTCATTTGTATACTACTCAGAGACAAAGGCTTCCCACCAACATTCACTTGGATCTGGTCACTATGATCCCTCCCGTGGCACTGCTTCCTTCTCCCTGAAACGTTGAAGCTTTTAGACAGAACTCAGCTATTCAGCACTCTAGTGTATCTCATGTAAAGACTGGTTAGGAAACTCACTGTGTCATTGACACAGGGGTCATTAGTACTCGAGTCTATGTCGTCATCCTTTGTGTGCTTCTTTTTGCACATAATGCCTTCATAAAATGATTTTGTAGTTGGTTTTGTCATCGTTCTGTTTTTAATTTCTCTTTTCAAATGTAATCAGCTGCTGTTCCTGCTTAGTGACTCACTCGAGCTCACAGAACCGGGCTACAGGCAGCTGATGAAAATGAAACCAACGCTTAGCAGGAGAGGACAGTGAATCCCACTAGTTACTGTAGGCAAGGTTAGTTCTAATCGGTTCAGATACGTTTGAGGTTCACTATGGGGCACCCCTCCCTCTAATCTATATATGAAATCCTAATGTCCCAGGACAATGAAAGAGAGAAGGTCCATCGGTTGGGAAATTATTTAACAAATGTCATGAAATTCGGTCATAACAAAAAATCCTACAAGTTTCATTTGACATTTTTGACATTTAGCGGACACTCATATTCAGAGCAACTTACAGTGAATACAGGGACATTCCCCCTGGAGCAACTTAGGGTAAAGTGCCTTGCTCAAGGACACAACATTTGGCACAGTCGGTATTGAATCGGCAACCTTCCGACGTCTGACTAGAAGTCTAACTCCCTAACAACTCAACCACTGAGCCGCTCAGACTGACTTTCTCTTGTTTCACAGAGGCTCTGCCCAAGAACGCGTTTACGCTCAGATAGATTTCAGCAACATTTTTGAGTCTGCTTGAGCACAGCTCGAGCTGGTCTGGTTTCTGAGTGCTCCCAGCTCAAGACATCTTGAATGACACAACCACAAATGCGCAATTGCTGTCTTGAGACATGACAATGTAAATACAAACTGTATGGAAATAATTTTGTCTCGTCCCGCGTCAACTTGAAAATGTTGCTGAACTCTATCAGAATGTAAACGCAGGATCTATCTTCTGACTTCAAAGCAGTGAATTATCAGACCCTCTGCTCCAACCTCCCAGGTCTGAGCATTTCAGGCTCTGCACACTCTAGGATTGTAACTTGAAGGCCCTCCATCTAGTTAATGTGGAATGGGTTTTTCACTACTGGTGTTTTCCAGGACTTGGTTCTTGGCTTGCACCTTTTAATACTCTATACTTACAATTGCTATTCATACTTTGCACGTGACGTGACAAAGACTCGCCGGCGGGCAAGAACATCATTCTCCTAGCATCGAAACCTATTAAGCTAGGGGATGTCGCCAGTTTTACCATACGAAATTTTGTGTTTTAAGGTGAAAACGACATGCCAGATAGTTATAATAATACATACAATTAATTCATGCATGGATTCATGATAACTCATGTACCATTACGGTAAAGTGTAACCAGTGTGCTTATTCTAAACAACAACCGGGACAATTTCATAGTGGTCCACTTGGTGTAAACCGGGACATTTTAGCGTAGGCAGGGTGTACGTATTCAGATGAAGACTTGATCACAGATTAGCAAACGTTAGTGGGAAGCTAGCTAACTACTAGTAACACCTTTGCTTTAATTTTGAAAGTATTCTTGTCTTTCAGCTACGACAGCGTTGTTAACCCATTCACTCTTAAAAAAGGTAGCTAGTATCCGTACTTTTGTAGGCTTTTATTTTTTGTGCGGTGTAGCCTACAGTAAGGTGACGGATTCTCGATATATGTAAATATCTCAACTCCAAGTCTGGTAGAGACTTTGCAAGGTTCAAAGCAATGACAGTTACAAGTATGTTAATCTTTTCATATTATCAAACTTGGTTGATTTATTGTATTATTAAAAATCCAAGCCGCAATTCCCCTGGCTGGCCACTGTTCGTCACCATTCTATCGGCGTTTCTTGCCCTCCAGGTATCCATGGTAATCACGTGACGAAAAGTATGAATTCAAAGTATGAATTCAGATGACATTCAGCATACTTTTCATCTGACACCCATGTAGTGATATACGTCTTCATATCAGCCAGATAGCTAGGATTGGATGTTGGCCAACTATCACAAGCTCACCCTCAACTAGATAGAGCTGCTCTTCCTCCCTGTCACTCATCGCAAATATCCATGTGGTGACAAAATACTAAAGGTTAATATTCTCAGGCATTTGTAGGCTTCCCATTTAAACTTTAAACTTGACCAGCCACTTCATTAGGTACACTTGTTCAACTGCTTGTTAACGCAAATATCTTATCAGCCAATAATGTTGCAGCAAATCAATGCATTTAGGCATGTATAAACGGTCAAGACAAACTGCTGAAGTTCAAACCATGCATCGGAACAGGGAACAGAGCTGATTTAAGTGACTTTGAATGTGGCAGGTTTGTTGGTGTCAGGCGGGCTGGTTTGAGTACTTCAGAAAGTGCTGATCTACTGGGATTTTCCCACACAACCATCTGTAGGGTTTCAGCAGAGAAAGGCCAGAATTGTTGTGCTGATATATAGGCAACAGTAACTCAAATAACCACTTGTTACAACCAAGATATTCAGAAGAGCAACTTTGAAAACACAACACATTAAACTTTGAAGCAGATGGGCTACAGAAGCAGAAGACCACACCAGGTACCACTTTTGTCAGCTAAAAACAGGAAAATGAGTCTACAATTGCATGGGCCCACCAAAATCGGACAATAGAAGATTGGAAAAATGTTGCCTGGTCTGATGACTGGTATGATTTATGCTGCAACCTTCAGATGGTAGAGTCAGAATTTGGCGTAAAAAACATTAAATCATGGATCCATCATCAGGCTGGTGGTAGTGGTGTAATGGTGTGGGGAATAGTTTGTTGGCACACTTTAGACCCCTTAGTACAAATTGAGCATTGTTTGAATGCCACAGCTTACTTGAGTATTGTTGCTGACCATGTCCATCCCTTTATGACCACGGTGTACTCATCATACTACCAGCAAGATAATGTGCCATGTCACAAAGCTCACATCATCTCAAACTGGTTTCTTGAACATGACAATGATTTCGCTGTGCTCAAATGGCCTCCACAGTCACCAGATCTCAAACCAATCAAGCACCTTCGGGATGTGCTGAAATGGGAGGTTTGCATCATGGATGTGTCGCCGACAAATCTGCAGCAACTGTGTGATACAATAACGTCAATATGGACCAAAATCTTTGAGGAATATTTCTAGCATCTTGTTGAATCCATGGCATGAAGAATTAAGGCAAGTTCTGAAAGAAAATGGGGGTTCAATTGGTTACTAGCAAGGTATAACTAATAGGGCTGGGAATCGTTCAAAATCTTTTGATCCGGTGCCAATTTCGATACCTCAGTTTCGATACCGGTTCCTTAACGATACTTTTTTCGATACCATATATTTTTGAATCCATTTCAAAATCAACAGAATACAGTAAACCCAAAACCTTTAATTTCCACCTTCATTGATTGTCAGTAAAGCACAAAACATAACAATATAATGTTTCATTCTTTTTACTGACAATAACAGTAAAAAAGGTTATCCAGGCTAAAAGATGCTATATTGGTAAAGAACTCCCTTTATAATGATAGCTTGCTCACCTCCACCATGGGGCCACCACTGTCAAAAAAGCTAGCAAACCTTAAACAATAGCCGCTTTCCGACCAAGTAGTTACAGGAACGTAGTTATAGGAACAGCCCACTTCTAAACAGTTCTACTAACTACTCTCCCCGAAAACCGGTTTTGCTATTTGCATTCGCACTGGTCAAGTGGCCATAGGAACTGGTAGGAGGGATAAGGGAGTAACGAAAGCACCGCAACAGTCTTTTATAGCGTCATCACTTGAATTTAGCATAGGGCCACATTCAACAACATTTCACAGTTGAATGTTTTTGTAACACTGGGTGTATGATTGGAGATGTATGTGGATGATCTGGTTGTTTTCAGCTCAAGTAGTGTTGTAATTCCTTCAGCGGCTTGCTGTTTGTTTGTTTTTTCAGATTACGAGGCTGAAAACAACATCCAATACAATTAAAAAAAGAGTGTTGTGTTGATATGTCCTAAAAACTGAGTTCGAACCGCAGAGTTTAAAAACTAGGCTGGAGTTATAGAAATTGAGTAGCTACTTAACAGAGAAACACAAAAGACGAAGGCTACAGCATAGTATTATACGCAACAGACAAACGAAGCGACCGGCATAATTTATAAACCCTGTGACTGCTCTGTGGCACTGATCTTATCTTTCCTAGGAAATGTTCCCTCTTGCTGCCAATGTGAAGGGATTGATACTTCTGGTATGGTCTTCCTATTCCTAACATCAGGGTGGACATGCGTCGAGGCTAATGTGAAGGGGGAAATAGACAGACCTAACTAGACTAGAGCAACCGACTAGCAACACAAGCTAACATACATAGAGTAACGTTGTATGTTACGGGGAAAATAATTGAGTTTCGATTGTCGATCAAAATGAGCGCAACAACGGCAGTAGTAAACCTATGTGTTCGGTTTAAGTAGTGAAATTACACTTATCTGTCAAGTATTTCCAAAATTTGTAACATTACCGTTACGTCGGAAAAACAAAGATGCTGCCTGGTCAAATAGAAACGTTATAAACGTTATACGACTGCAAGTATCTTCAGAAATCCTCTGCATGGTGGTGGTGTCTCTTTCACATGACGTGTTTTAAGTTGCATTAGACAGCCAATTGACGGTGACTTTGTCATTACACGCAAGTATGCTAAATTATTATTGGCTCACAGACGCTTTTGGAACTGAAAATTGGCACCGAAAGATAAATACTTTTTCGATACTCGATAGTATCGAAGTATTTCGGTCGGTGCAATAAAAGTATCGATGTTCGGTGCCCAGCCCTAATAACTAATGAAGTGGCCAGTGAGTGTATGTATTATTTCCATGTACCGAACCTTGATCTAAACTTAACAAGGTACTTTTTCACTGTTATTTTCACAGCAAATTTAAAACTTATTTGACATTTCAAATTTTCTTATTGAAGAAAACTCAGACAAGGTTACAAAGGGACCAAGGACAGAATTTCACAGCTGAATGGAAAAATAGAATTCTCTGCTCATGGTTAATGGGCTAGACTCAAGCCAACAGACCACGCAGGCATTCAGACTTCTAAATTCTCATTGGCCAATCATTGCTTCCATCACACATATGCACACACACACATGCACACACAGTCTTGAAGTTTTCAAAGTCTCAATAGCATCATTATTTCAGTCTTGGAAAAAGTGACAAATAATAAAAGTAAGATGTACATTTTCGTGTCTCTTGTAAATATATAGTCAGATATAAAATGCTTACAACAGTAACAGTCACTGTTAATGGGCTTCATACTAGTAAAGGATTTCAAATGGCTAATGTTACATGCTAGCTAGCTAGTTTTTATCCCGATAGTTAGCTACGCTTGTTGCTTGCTAATTGTACAAACAAACAAAATATATTCATTTAAAGAGGCCAAACTTGAAACTTGACTGCCACACGACCACAGACCACAGAGAGAAGGAATCTATGTGTGCAGTCACATTTTCTGTAACTGCACTAACATTTAAGTTGCTCTGGATAAGAGGATCTACTAAAGTACTAAAATGCTCAAATGAACAGGAAGGTAAATAAAGGTCAGTGTTCTCCATTAAGGGGGCCAAGTGCTCAGTTTTTAATTTTAAAGTGGTCATTGAATAATGTGTGGCCTAACCCAATTCTAGTCCTGCCAGGCTGCTAGATCTGTAGTGTAAACAGGGATATGAGGCGTAGCACCGGAGGCAGCATCGATCCACTGTCAGGAATTTATTGATTGGTTGGCCGCTCTGAGGGAGAACTTCCTTTCAATACCAGGCTTGGGGTTTTGATTTACAGTACAGAAAGATACACAGTGTGTCTCCCTCTGAAACTCTCTTGATTGCTTGCTCATTTTAACAATACAACAGCAGCTGGATGAAGTCCCTCTACGACTGTTGTGAAAATTAGTACGATTTATAACACTTTTCAAATACTATTCGGTGGGGCAAATCAAGCAACCTCCAAACTGTTACAGCTGCAATATGCTGCACCCAAAACTATGCTTCTCGTATTTACAGTACACTTGAAATGTCTTACGATTCAATATTTCAATGTATATATTTATTGTACATTAGTTTATTCTGTAACACGTACTAACCATTCAAATCCTATTATTGTGCCTATCACTGTCCCACTGTATTACACTTTCACATTGGGGTATTCTGTCCCTATATTTGGTCTACTAGCACAGCAGCACCATTACGCAGTAGAATTGTGTATATGTATGTGTCATGAATAAAGGCTATTCTAGTTTGGTGTTAGAAATGAAAGTATTTGGAATAGGATTTCGCTTGTATTTCTGCCCAGCTGGAAATGTCATCACTGTCATTTTGCCTTTATATTATCCCTTTTTACATTACTTAAATCTGTATTCTTTTATCATAAACTATCCAGTGAATCCCTTTGATCTTTCAAGAGGCACAGAAAGACAAGATGGCTTCACCTCTCATGTAGATAAGTGCACTTTAGTATTCTTCAAACAAACAACAGAAACCATCTTTGGGATGAGAAAGGCCTGCTGTTTGACTTCTTATGAACGTATTTCAGGAGTTGCAGGGCAACTAACTAACATGAAAGCATTCAAACACATTTATTTAACACATCAAAAGGCAAATCATTGCTTCTAAAAACAGGCCTTTGAAGAAAGAAATGATTAGCCACACACAAAAGCCAGCTTCTCTGTAGCCATATGTCCCACCTTCTACAGAAAATGTGTTTGCTGCTTGGTTATTTTATGGGTATAAAAAAAACATGCGACTCACATCCCATAGGTTCCGAGTTCGAATCAATGCGTACACTTTGCATGTATTTTGTTTTCTATTCCAGCGTGATGCAGACGTGTTTTTCCTCACTATCACCATGGTTACAAACAATACATAACGACATAACACATGTTACATGGAGTTAATAGCAAGGTTTCTGAGTGGTTAAGGTAAGGGTTTGGGTAAGGCTTAGATAGAGTTAACAGCGAAGTCTAACTGTGCGCCCATCACAGACTTTCCATGAAACGGCCACAGATTTTAGTCCCATTCCGTGAAACTGCCACGGATTCTGAAGTTTAGACTCTGTGGCATTTTCACGGATTTCTGAGAGATCAGGCTGTATTATAGTACTACCCAAAATTCAGACATCATTAGCCCAGTACATTGATTAGACCTACAGGTAGTTGCTTACGTACCATATTAATGCCTCACTTGTGGACACTTATAGATCTGCGTTGCTGTGTAATTACTACAAAATAGAGCTGGTGACTAGACTACTGTCGTCAAGGCAACCACATCATTTCTTCCCATATTTTCTTCTCTTTTTATGATCATATGAAGAGATTTAAAGTGGGCATTAGGACCACATGTGCAGTGTTGCCCACAAAAAGGTTGTTGACTCATACATACTCACACCTCTAGTTTAATTACTTGTGCAACACCATACATTTTATTTGACTCATCAAAAAGCACAAACAGTATTTTTAAAAGGTAAAATACAAAAAATACAAGTAAAAATAAACAAAAATATTATCCTGTAATAGTCTGCAGTATATCTGTTTGATTAAACTCTTGTGTGGGAGTTCACACTTCCAAAGTTAAAGAGCAGCAGCTGTGAGTCATACCTTGTTATTATATAACATTCCAACCATCACACTAAAACTCACTAGTACACTGACACTAATCCAAATAGCATATAGAGTATTTTGCATCAACCACATTTCCCCACCCCTATATCTTAAACCACAAATGTAGCCTCTGATTTGCTCAGAAGGCCCAACCTCACCTGTTCATTTCTGCCATGGACTGAGGCTCGGAGACAGTCACACCAGGGTGAGAGGTCAGCAGCTGTCAGAGAGCCTGGGGCACCTTGGAGCGTGTTTTTCACTCGGGAAATAGCTCTGGACCTTGAGCAACTCACACTTTCAGAGCATAAACCCAGCAGGAATACATTTAATGGTGCCCCAGGGGAGAAAATTACCTCCACTCCATGGCAAACATCTCACCAATTGATTACATTCCCACTAGTCTCCTGGAACAGTATAGGAGATCAGTTTTGCTTTTTGCCTAGGGTGGTCCTGCGTTCATTGCCTCCGGTGCGAATCTAGCCAAATTATCTAGCCAAGTTTTTTCCTCTAATACTTGACCATCTTTACCAACTCAAACAAATGCCTATCATTATATTTTTTAAACGTAAAAAACGGTTGAGGAACCTCTATAACTTCCAGAGCACTTCAAAAGAGTTAAGTGACTATATGATTGCTCATAACACATTTTATGAAAATGTCAGGGTCATATTTGAAGTGGTAAAGCTTTAAAATGGTTCTTTGAGAAACAAAAGGAGTTCCTTAAAACAACCTTTCAAATTTTTCCTTGAAAGACATCTAGGGTTTCCCCCTCAGTTCCAATGTAAAGGTTCCTTAAGTGTACAGGTCCATCTCAAGAAATTAGCATATTGTGATAAAGTTCATTATTTTCCATAATGTAATGATAAAAATTAAACTTTCATATATTTTAGATTCATTGCACACCAACTGAAATATTTCAGGTCATTTATTGTTTTAATACTGATGATTTTGGCATACAGCTCATGAAAACCCAAAATTCCTATCTCAAAGAATTAGCA
>JACXGM010025854.1:0-15226 GCA_016801145.1 Umbra pygmaea | reverse complement strand
ATTAGCTTTTCCGGTCTGACCTCTGAATTGTTTGAAGTATTCTGCCTGTGGATTTCCCTTGTTTGTACCTTAGCCATACTAGCTATTCCGGTCTGACCTCTGCCTTCTTGGATTATTCTTTGCCTGTTCCTTTGGACAGTTATCTCCGGTCAATAAATAACATTGTTCTCTTTTAAGATTGGAGTAATCATTACAGTATCTTTGAATTGTGTGTTTATGTTTTTGTTTTGGGGTGCCCCTTGTACTTTTACTGTAAATAATTCTGTTGATGCAGGGCTTATCTAGCCTTATATTCAGAACTAAATGGCATTCAGTTTCACTCCATTTTTCCACAATGGCCGTTGTCAAAGACCTTGTCCTCATCTCCTAATTAATCATAAAAGTCTTACGTCATTGTGAATAGACCATCAACTGGCTAATGGAATGTGAAAAAACTACATAACACATGTTGATAGCATTGTCACCAACCATCACATCACTGACTGTTTTTAATCAATTACGAACGCCTTCAATGCGATTTTCTGCTGTGGTTACTGCAATTTTTTTAAACAGCTGCAATCCATGCTATTTGCTATCGTCATTTCTTCCATTGCTAGCACTGCTGTTGTTGTTGTCTTGGTCTCTCAGGCTTAAGCTTCAATTTGTCACACCATTGTCCAACCCCCTCAGTCAGGTAAAGTACGCTGATCGGCTCATTTGGTGAGGCAAACGGGTAAAATACAACTGGAGCAAGCGATGCCAGAACCTGAATCGCCTCCCAAAAATCAAAAAGTGTGGCTAGCGATTCAGGGACTGAAACCAGGCAAGGGCTCATCCGCAAAAGAAACCTTTGGTCTGAGCCACAGGGTGAACATCCGGTTTGGCAAATTGACGCAAATGAGGAAATGCCGTAAACCTACATTCTATCTGAATTTCACCTGGGGGTGATACACCTGGTTGCAAAAGAGCTTGGTTTCTGTAATAGTCTATGAGAATGAGAGACATGTCTCACTTGATTTATTACCTCAGTAAACATTTTCATAATGACTATATGTTCTCAATCGCTAGATTTTAGCCTTCTGCAATATATACGTAATGATGTTAATTTTTTTAATCATGGTCTCATTGATTTTAAAATCAGCGATAAAGCGTGGCTATGGCGTTCAGTTGTACGACAAGACACTCAAAGGAGTTTGCAGTTTTTCCGGTAAGTAACGTTACATTTTGTTTTAATACAGTTTTTCATTAGCAACCCAATTAATATCAGTTAGCTAGCTAGATTACTCCTCCCTCTCGTCTAAAATTGTCACATCTGCAACCAAGATGTCTGCGTCCGTAACGGCAAATTCGACGACCCAAATCAGAGCTTCACAAACCAATGGGTGACATCACATATGCAGTGATAGATACATTCTATGGTCTCAGCATGATCTCCCAGGTAATAAAAATAATAATAATACTTGGTGTACTCATCTATTGTGTACATTTTTTATTAGGGTTTCAGCAGTTCACTTGTGAAACTCTATTGTAATTTTTATAATATATTTACATTTTTTCATTATTTAACCAGGTGGGCCGAATGAGAACAGCTTCGCTTTTGTAATGGCGACCTGACCAATTTTAAGCACTGGTGCAAGATTACATATTTGTGCTTGAATTTATTGTCTACCAAAAAAGGGATTTTTTTTGCAAATTCCAGTGCAATACAATGGGCAGAGTCACCAAAACGTGCATGCTGGTAAAGGACCAACATTCATGTCGAGCTCAATCAGCCCCATACAAATCCGCCACATGGTGGTGCTGTCACAAGCCTCCAAAGTGGCCACGCCCACCCTATGTGACTCAAACACTTGCAAATTACTACATGTGTTGCTCCTCACAAGGAACATTTTTGCCATTGTGACCATGACATCTGCCATATTGCAATTGTACATTTTGTAGAAAATACTTAAACATCATCTCCGAGGGTAAGAAATTTTGAATCTTCACGACGTGACTTTTGATATCTGAGGACGACGGTCTTTAATACAACTGAATACATAAAAAATCTGGCCGCTATTAACCAATGAACATGTGAGGAGGCGTAGTTTTACACAAACATTTTGAACAGAGATGATCATTGTACAGTATTTATTTGAACATATGTTCTACATCATGAATCGATCAAAGTGCGTGCAACAATTTCCTAACCAACCACAAGGTGGCGATTTTCAGTCTGACAACATTTGCAAGGTCACCACGCCCACCATATGTGACCTAAATTTGTACACAGGTACAACTCACTATATCTGCATTGGCCTGCTACAAATAGACTTTACCAAAGAAGAAGAAGGTCACTTTTGCAATCAATTAACATGTGACATTGTACTGCAGCTTACTAGCTGCCTGGCTGGATCATTGAGTGTACAGTACATGTGAGTTGTTGGTGGTACTCAGTAAACATTGTTGCATTTGTATTGCTAAGTGGTAATGAGATGTACTAAAATTATTTCCAGCAACACATGCAGATACAGTAGCTATTGGCTAACACAGGGGTGCCCAACCCTGCTCTTGGAGAGCTACCATACTGTAGAGTTTGTAATTATTTTGTTGTTGTAGTTAAATGCTGAAATCTTTCAATGCTGTTTGCAGCTTTAATTCTTATTGCTTTTTGTCTTTTTTTGCTGAGCATTGGCACAAGATCTTCACTGTCCCTTTACACATGGAAATACATGCCTAACTGCTCTAAGAACACATTTCTATTATGGTTATGAGAAAAGCACGTAGCCAGCACACAGGATATGCAAACGGATCATTTTGACAAGAAGTCAAGGAGGAGGGAGAGTGAGAGGTGGAAGTGCTGGTTGCATTCATGGTTATAAACATTGTTAATACAGTGGATTTACATGCTGTCAACATAACCTGAAGTGTTTCTTCTAGCATGTGTGTGTGTGTGGTGTGTGTGTGTGTGGTGTGTGTGTGTGGTGTGTGTGTGTGTGTGGTGTGTGCGTGATGTTTGTGTTGATCCACCTCAGCAGCTTTAGTCCTTCTGTCTCTTCGTATCCATGTCAGTGTCATAACAGCAAAGATGAGAGGAGAGTATAGACATGAGGTTCTGAGGAGGACCTGAGGAGAAGAGTAAATGTGGACATCGCTCCGGGCATAATACCCTCAGTGAACCCTGAACTACAAGTATTTTGTAGTTGGACCGCCCACCCCCACAGCTTGTCCCCAAACCCTCGTGTCTTTGGCACCTCAAAAAATGTCAACACAAAAAAGTTTTTGCATCCAAAGCACCGGGACAAACACTGTTCGTTATCTTACTTTTCATGTAGTTCCATTTATGTTTACCACAGACTATCACCCAGAGCTTACAGTGGAGAGGGGAGGAGACCAAAAAAATATAGAGGGACAGAGAAGATATAGAGAAACTGTCTTACCAGCTGGTCAGCAGGAAACAGAAGAACAGCTGAGACAGACAGAGAAACAGAGGGAGGCGAATGAGGAAGAGAGGGTGTAAAAGCGAGGGATGAAGGAGGAGAGGCGGAGGCCAGAGCTCATCCCTGAGACATATGGTCGCTTCCTTCTTGATTACACTTCAGCTAGTGGGGGGCAAGATTACAGTGCGTGTGACTGTGTTTGCTCTCATGTCTTCTGCTGGCTGTAAGATTACTAGACAAGTGTGTCTTAATACACAGATTAGAGAGGACTAAGAGGAGGAGAGGCCTTCAGCTGAGTAAGCCTTTAATCAGACATCGAATACGTGGCTGCTTTAACACTGTGTTTCCGTTTTTGTCTGTGTCCGTGTGTTTGTCTGCAGCAGATGTTCACCTGGCGGGTAGAGTGTGTGTTTGGAGGGAAGAAGCTCCATCTGGTCCAAGGAGCTGACACGTGACCGGACAACCCAGCCCACCGGCTGCCTGCCAGCAGAAATTGAGAGAGATGGAGGGAGAGAGAAATAGATGGACAATATACAATGCTCTAAAAAATGTAAATCGGGACTCGATGAATGAAACATATTAAAGATCAAAATCTTTACGATACAGTGTGAAATCCGTTGAGAACAAATTGACGTAACAACGGTCAATGGAAACAAAAATCCCCAACCGATTGAGGGCTGGATTCCAACTTACACAAAATATCAAAGTAAACAATAGAAAACGACGTCTGGGCATGCACCTGATGAGTTGGTGGACAGTGTCCTGGGGGACCTCCTTCCAGACCTGGATCAGGGCATCAGTGAGCTCCTGTACAGTCAGTGGCGCAATTTGGCACGACAGATGCACACATAATGCCAGAGGTTCTCGAATCGATTCAGGTCTAGGGAACATGAGGTCCAGTCAGTGGCAACTATTCCTTCATCAACCAGGAACTTAGACACTCTGGCAACATAAGGCTGGTCATTAGGTCACAAGGCCGGTCATAAGGCTGCTCCCGGTCATAAGGCTGGTCATTAGGTAACAAGGCCGGTCATAAGGCTGCTCATCCTGCACCAGGAGGAACCCAGGGCCCACTGCACCCTTGCAAATTCTGACGATGGGTCTAAAGATTTGTTCTCGATACCTAACAACAGTCATGGTTCCTTTTGCTAGCATGTTAATCTCTGTGCAACCATCCAAGAATATGTCTCCCCAGATCATCACTAACCCACAGCTGAACCGGTCATTTTAGATGATGTTGCAGGATGCATAGCGTTCACCACGGTGTCTCCAGACTGTCTCATGTGCTCAGTGTGAACTTGCCCTCATCTATGAAGAGAAATGAGCTCCAATGGCAGACATGCAAATTTAGGTGTTCTCTGGTGAATGCCAATTGAGCTGCACAGTGCTAGGCTGTGAGCACAGGTCCCATTAGAGGAAGTCGGGCCCTCATGCCACCCTCATGGAGTCTGTAGGGCATTGGCAGTGCTCCTCCTGTTCCTCCTTGCACAAACCTCCTGCTGCTGGGTTGCTGGCCTTCTACGGCCCTGTACAGGTCACCTCGTGTAACGGCTTGTCTCCTGGCATTTTCTCCATGCTCTAGAGAGACACAAACCTTCTTGTGACAGCAGGTATGGATGTGCCATCCTGCAGGAGCTGCACTACCTGTGCAAACTGAATGGGCTGCAGGTACCACCTCACAGTGTTGTAGTACTCGAGACCACTTTTGGATGGTCTCGGTCTCGTCTCGGTCTCGACCGCATTTGTACTCGGTCTTGTCACGGTCTCGGACATTGAGGACTCTGGTCTTTTTTTCAAGACCAGTCAAGACCATAACTGTGGAAATATCACTAAAGTGTCAGTATATTGTCTATTTTTTGTTAACATCTTTGCTTTTATTAGATGTAAAACGTACTGATTCAAATCCAAGCAATAACGTGACTCATGGCTAATTATGTATTTTTGTTACCGCTGTCACCCATCCCCGCCCCCTTTCACTCGCACTCCCAAAAAAGTGAGCTGTATTTCTCTGGGAGCGGGAGAAGATGTCTGCAAAATCTTCAATAATACAATTCGGTTACAAAAATCATAAAGAATATATTTGTAAAACAACATCCAGAAGAAAGCATACAGCTTCTTGTATACTGCGGTGCTTCGATTTCAGAGATGGTGGGGACTACTTCAAACTTTTATCATCACTTAGAAAGGAAGCACAAAGAATGGTAAGCTATGTGTAAGAGTGATGTTTAGCAAAGCTGGCTAGCTAACGTTAGCAACCTGCCTCTGATGGGGATTGAAAACCGGTTCCACTCGAGAACCGGTTCTAACAGAGCAATAAAGCCATCTTTACATACTGCTCTGGGTTCCAAGTTTTATGAACCATCGATATTGTATGCCCTAGACGTTAACGAGTCCTCTTATCGATGCTCCTGCTCCAAAGCGAATTTTTGTCCCACCATAGTCTTATTTGATCAATGAATAATGTAGACAAACTGTTGCGCGTGTGTAGCTAATGTTAAGTTACATCGACCTTAGCTAATGTCAGCTGCATACAGCTCCCAACATTAAAGCTACGCGCCGAGGTGACGCTCCCTAAACATCAACATTTCACCTAGAATAACTGTATTCATTACAATGCACAGCTTTTCTGCATTTTAAATGTTGAATGTTTGGCATTTTTTTACACATTTAGCTATGTGGTTTTGAAAAAAAAAGGATTGTTGTTGGTTTAAAAACAACATAACTTTATGTATTGTTGATAAAATACAGAGAAAAGTGAAGACTTTAGTGATGAACAATGAATAATTGTTTTACATTCTGTACTAAATGATGGAAGTCACCCAGGAGTATTGAATAACGATGGTTAAGTTCATTTCAGCTTTCAGTGTTTAATATCTGTGTTTTTATGGGAATGTGGATCTTTCAGATCAATTTGAGAAGCTCTTTTGATTATGTTTCACATTTTATTGTGTCATGTAGTGTGGGGCGCTGGTCTTGGTCTTGACTCTGTCTCGCCCTCCCTCGGTCTTGGTCTCGGCTTGGTCTCGGCCCCTAAAAGTCTTGGTCTGGTCTCGGTCTCGATACACTCTGGTCTTGGTCTTGTCTTGGTCTCGGGTTAGGTGGTCTTGACTAGAACACTGCCGCCTCATGCTACCAATAGAGACAAGGACACTAAATCACTAAAATAAGGAGAGAGCAATTATCTGTGGCCACCACCTGCAAAACCATTCCCTTTTTGGGGGGTGCCTTGCTGTTGCCTCTCCATTTGGAGAATAATCGCTTATTCTTTCTAACTAGACAAAATGATATTCCTGAAGTTTAACTGGTTTGAAAGAGTCCGGGTTCTTTCGGACAATACCCAAACCATAAGGTACCTTGCTGTATTGAATCACAGATGACATTATCCAAATGTAACATTACAAAAATGTAATACCAAAACATCACAGTGACTTGGTTGCCATAGCTACTAAATGAGCCTCATGCCCGATGGCATATTTTAGACAAGTGTCCAGAATGCTAAAACCTTCTGCGAAAAATCCCATAATTCCACCAGTTTGATTTTGGTGTTACAAACACTGTCCCAGGAACTGTGGAGAATCCCCAACGAGTGGGACCTGAAGCTGAAGATATATTATGAAACATTGAAACATCACTAAGTTGAGCAGTCTTCATCTTTAAAGCTTCTGCTAATTAGACCTCAACAATCACTCTTCTTTTTAGACATGCTAATGAGATAACTGACATTTATTTTCCTGTAACATGCTAATGAGATAACTGACATTTATTTTCCTGTAACATGCTAATGAGATAACTTACATTTTTTTTCCTGTAACATGCTAATGAGATAACTGATGTTTATTTTCCTGTAACATGCTAATCAGATAACTGACATTTATTTTCCTGTAACATGCTAATCAGATAACTGACATTTATTTTCCTGTAACATGCTAATCAGATAACTGACATTTATTTTCCTGTAACATGCTAATCAGATAACTGACATTTATTTTCCTGTAACATGCTAATCAGATAACTGACATTTTTTTTCCTGTAACATGCTAATGAGATAACTGACATTTTTTTTCCTGTAACATGCTAATGAGATAACTTACGTTTATTTTCCTGTAACATGCTAATGAGATAACTGGCATTTATTTTCCTGTAACATGCTAATGAGATAACTGGCATTTATTTTCCTGTAACCATGCTGGCTGACATAACTGATATCTCTTTACCTCTAACCATGCTAGTGAGATAATTTACATTTCTTTGCTTGTAACCATGCCAGTGGGATAACTGACATTTATTTTCCTGTAACCATGCCAGTGGGATAACTGACATTTATTTTCCTGTAACCATGCTGGATGAGACAACTGACATCTGGAGTGGCCAATTATTGAGTACTTGCTTACATAGCCTGGTCATGAGGGATATGAAATCATCTGTGTGGAAACAATATATTTTTAATACAGCATATCATTTATGTCTATTTATTACTGAAGTGTTTTCTTTGTCTGAGCCAGTAGCTACATTTGCACCCTAAAACCAAATGCACCCTAAAAGGTGGTTAATAGGCACACTAAAAACTGAATTCATTGGTGAATGTTCACACTGAAAACATTGTTCATGAGAGAATATGCACCTTAAAGCTGTGTCCTTCAGTGTTGTAGAGCCTTGCAAGAAGCTCAGGGACAATGGACTAATGCAAAGTGACACTAATGGGTCAAGGTCCGATTTTGTGTTTTAAGCACAAAAAAATGTCATTAAAAACATCCGCTGACATCTTGGAAACCACAGCAATGCAGACAGGGATAGCCTGAGGGCACCTGCTGAAGAACAAACACAGCAGTCTTCAGTGTTTACGTGGGTGTGTGTGCTTCAACGACGTCCTCGGACATCCAGTGGCATCTTCGTTTAACTCACGATTACAAAATAAACACAAACAAGCATAAAATGGTCTGCCATTCAGAATTAGCACATAACAATCTCCCTGACAAAACGTGGAAGCAATTCAGCACTTCAAATCACACCAGAAACCCCTCTGTGTTTCTGAAGGAAAGAGAGAGAGTGAGAGAAACATGGAGATACAGAAAGAGAAAGACAGAAATGAAGGCAGTGTTGAAGAGGCAGGGATGACGCAGGGATGAAGGCATTGTTGAAGAGGCAAAGATGATACAGGGATGAAGGCATTGTTGAAGAGGCAGGGATGAAACAGGGATGAAGGCAGTGTTGAAGAGGCAGGGATGAAACAGGGATGAAGGCAGTGTTGAAGAGGCAGGGATGACGCAGGGATGAAGGCATTGTTGAAGAGGCAAAGATGATACAGGGATGAAGGCATTGTTGAAGAGGCAGGGATGAAACAGGGATGAAGGCAGTGTTGAAGAGGCAGGGATGAAAGAGGGAAAAAAGGCAGTATTGAAGAAATAGGGATGAAACAGGGATGAATGAAATGTTGAAAAGGCAGGTATGAAACAGGGATGAAGGCAGTGTTGAAGAGGCAGGGATGAAACAGGGATGAAGGCAGTGTTGAAGAGGCAGGGATGATACATGGATGAAGGCAGTGTTGAAGAGGCAGGGATGATACATGGATGACAGCAGGGATGAAGCCAGTTTTGAAAAGGCAGGGATAAATAAGGAATGAAGGCAGTGTTGAAGAGGCAGGGATGAAGCAGGGATGAAGGCATTGTTGAAGAAGCAAAGATGAAACAGGGATGAAGGCATTGTTGAAGAGGCAAAGATGAAACAGGGATGAAGGCAGTGTTGAAGAGGCAGGGATGATACATGGATGAAGGCAGTGTTGAAGAGGCAGGGATGATACATGGATGACAGCAGGGATGAAGCCAGTTTTGAAAAGGCAGGGATAAAACAGGAATGAAGGCAGTGTTGAAGAGGCAGGGATGATACATGGATGACAGCAGGGATGAAGCCAGTTTTGAAAAGGCAGGGATAAAACAGGAATGAAGGCAGTGTTGAAAAGTCAAGTGTTTCCATCAAAAAGCTCTGGTTAAATAATATAAGAGTCTTAAACACATAAGAGTCTTTGGAAGTAACCGATAACATATCTATGTTTGAATTTAGAAGCTAAACACTAAACATGCAAAAACATATATACACACACACACACACACACACACACACACACACACACACACACACACACACACACACACACACACACACACACACACACACACACACACACACACACACACACACACACACACACACACACACACATGCTGGCATGCTACACATAACACAACTAGACACACACAAACACACTGACATGTAGTCATGCTATACAAACATGGACACAAATGCAAACACAGTAACTCGTACTGTACAAACACATTACCACACACACACATACTAACACACACAAATATAAATAAAATCACACACACACATACAAGTTCACACATTCACCTGGTCAGATCCGGTCTAGATGGTGTCCAGTGTTAATCTGCTGATTGCTACATAGAAAGCCACATGGTACCATGTTCTATTAGTTCACAGTGGTAAATAGTGTGTGTGTGTGTGTGCGTGTGTATGTGTGTGTGTGTGTGTGTGTGTGTGTTTGTGTATGTGTGTATGTATGTGTGAACTTTCTATAATCCTGCCAAGAAATTCTACAATATTCTATGTTTGTCACGATTTCTAGGATGTCAGGATGTACCTTTACTTTAAAGTGTCTAGAAACACCTAAACATCTTTTCATTCGTATTTAAGGTAAACAAGTTTGTTGGCAGTTGCCTTTACGTTTGAAGACTAGATGATGTGCAGAGTAAAATCATCTGAGCTACACAAGATTCTCCCACAGGTGACATTAGGCAACGTTTCCCCCAACATGATATTCGCCAGGCTCACACCCTTTAAATTCTAGGCCAAAATCAAATATAGAAAACACATTATTATTATTATTTTTTTTTTACTTTGCCACTATGCCAGTTTCGTCAACATATTGAGTTTCTGAAGTAACCTTGACAACAGTTTGTTTGAGAGAGTAACTTGGATTTAAGTCATCAAAGGTTTGCAAGATTTCATTTAAGCCAAACAATACAAAACAAACTCATTCAAACACATTTTAGTTTCAATGTTAAATTCCATCTTTCTGATAAAATACAAGAGGAGAAAACAATTTTGATTGGGGGAATGTTCCTTGGGATTTTGAAAAAGATCAATTTAACGAATGTAATGAGTTTTTCTTAAAGCAGTGTTGCTACAGTCGTAATAAAAACATGTCTGCTTCTTTTCTTATTCCTACCAAGGTCACACACGCTTTTCAATTTGTTTTAATAGTTTTCTTTTGGGTTTTACTCATTTGAACCAATTACTATTATGCTTTTTAATAACTTACCTACAAGATGTGTTGAATGTACCTTTGGCATTTCATACTGAATGGAGGTAGAGAGTCGTGTGTGTGCGTGCATATATGTGTGTGTGTTTGTCTTTCAAGAGAGCACAACAAGGTATGGCTAGAGATCACAAATGTATTTCAAATTTAGACGTTTCAATTTACTTAAGAATCAAAAGTTTAAATTAACGTCAGAAGGGGGATGTACATGTTGGTTGGTTTCATTAGGCATTGTTACCTAAACTGTGTGATACCAAACCAAAAGTTGTTCTCCTAAGTTGCATTGTGCCCTGCCAACTGTCATCTTTTTGACGCTCCTTCAAGTCCCTGTCCACAACACTGTGCTTAGACATTAAATATGCTCACTGCTGCCCCTTCTGGCCTGTCACCAAGGCATTTATAACGGACCTAGACACACGTCAAATGTTGATGTGGATGTGTAGTGACTCCTCTGCCCAAACACACACATACACACACACGTTCTTTTTGTAAAACGACCGTCCTTTCAATTTGCATATGAGGTCATTAAATCTCTTAGAGCTGTGATTTTAATGAGTGTGTGGTAAGAAGTATACCGAGACCCTGAGAGATGGAGAAGGAGAGAAGGGGGGGCTGAAAACGAGAAAGAGAAGCAGATAGAGAGCAAAAAAAGAGGTAGGGATTTGGGATTTATTTATATATCTATAGAGAGAACAGAGGATGTGACTTAGAGAGGGAAGAATGAGGGGATACAAGTTTGTATATCCAGAACAAGTGAGGTACTGTAAATACATGATACATTTGTAAAACTTTGTGTTCATGTAAAAACATTATATTGTAAATTTGTAAATACATACACTGTGTAAATGTCAATACATTGTGCAATTATAAATACATTGTGTAATTGTAATTACATTATTTATTTATAAATACATTGTGTAATCATAAATATATTGTAAATGCATTGTGTATTTGTAAAAATATGGTGCAATTGTAAATATATTGAATATTTGCAAAAACATTGTGTAATTGTAAATATATTGCATAATTGTAATATATTGTGTATTTGTAAATAATTTCGTTAGTTATCGATCAGAAGAGAGGAGACAGAGAAACTAATATTTATCAGTTTATTTGCCTTCTCATTCATTACTATTTAAAAATATTCTGACTACTATTTTATTTTGTTAATCTTAATTTTGTTTTAATTACCATATAAAATAATGTTTTTTACATCAATATAGACATTTAAAATATTAATTAAAAAAAAGGAGAGGGAGGGGGAGAGAAAGAGAGAGAGAAAGCGACAGAGAGAGAGAGAGAAAGAGAGAGAGAGAGAGAGAGAGAGAGAGAAAGAGAGAGAGAGAGAGAGAGAGAGAGAGAGAGAGAGAGAGAGAGAGAGAGAGAGAGGGAGAGAGAAAAGCCAGACCCAGATGGCCATTTAAAGACAATTTAAAACATAATGCAACAACAAATTTAAAAAAATATGTGATAAACACACTGAAATACATAATTTATAAAGACAAAAAACACACATGCACATACAAACACAGAAACGAACACACACACTAACACACACACTAACACACTCATTAACACACACACTAACACACAAAGTGATGGTGTTAACTGCACTACAGAAGCAAGAGTTAAAGCTTGAAGTAAAATCAATATGTTTTAACAAGCCACTTACAGCCCCTCTGTGTGTGGATGCGTGTGTGTGTGTGTGTGTGTGTGTGTCTTTTTGTGTATTGATTTCTTGTTTTCTCTGAAGGATCTTAGCAGGAGGATTTACCATTGTAGTTCACCAAATAAAGAGATCTCGAGAGGACAAGAGGCGGATGTGGGCGTGTTTAACATCTTCACACTGGCCTGGAAGTGGCCATGTTCTTCAGAGCTGTACAGATAGCTAGGATTAAGAAACAGGGCTATATTGTTCACCGTGTGGTTTGCTAGGGGTTTGTGGACAAGGTTTGCAGACAGGCTTAATTTGTGAGCCCCAAATCAAAGAGTTTGGTGTGTAATCCAGTCAGTTAGCTAGTTACCAGTACTGGCAAGAACATTAGCAACATTTTAAGCGAGCTACCAAATACATAACAGAAAGGTAATAAGCAACAGGTGAGAAAAATCTGAAATAAACAGATGGAAAAATAAATCAAGTTACCAGTATGAAAATTAACAACAGACTAGCTACCTACCAATAAGTAAGGGAAAGATCATACGCAACAGATCAAATTGCCAGCTATCTACCAGTTCATAACAAATGTATCACTAGCAACAGATGGTAAATTAACTAGCAACTAGTTAGAAAGATAAATATTTTCTAACAAAAGATCTGATAACTGACTGACTACCAGTATGAAAGATTGCTAGCTTACAACCACTAACAAAGAGACAATTTACCTTAAATCAGTTACTAAAGAACTCATGGTTTTCAGGTAGGAAATGTAAAATGTATGCAACATTAAGTTTATGTTCTCATCAACAGGTTGAGTATCAGTGGGGTGGCTGAGTTTCCTCCAGTTCACAGCTCTGAAGAAAGGTTAAAGGTTATCAGAATGATTTGGGATTGGGTGGGATTGTGAAACAGCCAATACCTGCTTCCCTTCTCAGTAGCCTAGCGCTCACCTCTGTTTCATTTCTAATTGGACGGGAAGTTGTAAGGAGAGGGGTTTTTGATATTCCCTTCTAAGGTTCAGGACTTTTATGCAAACAGACAAGGACAAATGTATGCAGTGATTAGCTAATGAAGGATTGTGCATGTTGTGGATAGCCATATTAAGTTCAATAAATTAAAATGTTTCCATCTCTTGCAAGAATGAATATTAACCTGTTTACATGAACCAATTCAAATCAACATTGTACCTCTGTTGTTGTGACCATAAAATCTAAAGAGCGAATAGCGAGTCTCATTCTGCAGATGTTGTAACATATGGACATCAAATACACAGCTGGATGGGTGTCTCAGTGTTTACACATCCCAATAATTCGAAACATTTCTTTGAAAACTAGATGGTTTAATTGCCGCATGCTTACTTCAATTTTGATATTTTGCCAATGAAGACGAACAGTGTAAGGTAAGAAATGCGGTAATCGGCCCAAAGCCATAATCATCTTAATAATGTTGAAGTAGTAGTGTGGCTGTAAGCGTTGTCTGTGAGGGAGGAACAGGGCCAACTACTGACAGTGGCAGAGCCAGCCCCTCATTGGCCGCCGGCCAGCTGGCAATCACTGCCTATCTGCTTCCAGAATCTTCTATGAAGGGTCTTTTGGACAGGTAAAGAAAGCAAATTAAAGGCAGAAACAGGGTATCTTCTGACTCTTAAGTGTAATTACAGTTGAGTTATATTTATAATTAGTCTATATTAGTGATGATGCCTTAGGTTGACTAAACAATTGTTGATTGGTCCAGTAAATAGTTGATATTTACTAAAACATGAATGCAAATATTAATAACTACAAAACATCTACTACACATTAAAATAATAAAAGCAATGTGAAAAAATCGCACAGGCCCAATAGTTGACAGCTGAACACTGAGGGCAGGTAAATACAGAACGCACGGTTCTGAAGGGGTTCTACATATACACGTTAGCGTTCCTTATGGGAAGCAAATGATAGAATCCCTTTTAACTTTTATTACATTTTCTGAAAAGCTGGCGCTTATGTTGAAATAGAAATGAAACCACTGAGGTTTTAAACAGTAATTTCAGATTGACTATAGGGAATGTCTGAAGGTCTGGAGTTTCACTATTACATTTCATTCTACCTTGGCTGAACTGATGTCTGCAGAGACCGGTCCCTGATTCCAGCGCCTTCCAGTCATGTCTGGACCAGGATGGTGTGGATGTTGACCAGGTCATCATGTCAGGTTGAAGCGGTAAAAGATGTTTTGAGCATGTACAGTAAACGCCTGTTGTTTTTGGACAGTGATTATTTCCGTTTCTGTGATAAACATTGAATACACAGGTTATCAGCTTTCATTTGAGTATGTTTTACATCTACCAGATGAACCATTTCCTAGCCCCTAACACTTCCTGGTGTCTAAAATGTTGCAGGGTACTGCTGACCCCATTAGGAGTATGAGATGATAAAATCACTTTATAACGGAGCAGAGAATTAAGCTGTGTTTATTGTATTGCTGTTTACATCATAGATATCCATTATAAAGGCTAGATGACTTAGGGCGGAGTCTCTAACGTCATCACCGGCGGCCATCTTGTCACAGGCAATCTTGGTGGGCTCTATGGTACCTGATGTAAGGTGAGTGATCGCAAATACTCTAATCTCGCTGAAATCTTGATGGATTTACAAACGATTCAGGGCCTGATTTACTAACACAAGCGCTGTTTGCGCTGCGTCTGTGTATGCGAGTTCGGTAATTGCGCACGCTATGCTTCCACATTTAGCGAAGTATTTATCAAACCCGATACCCATTACGCTATCAGCGCATACTCCGCCCTCTATTAGCGTGCCTCTATAAGAGCAAACAATGGGCCCGTATCTATCATGGATC
>JACXGM010025853.1:0-15124 GCA_016801145.1 Umbra pygmaea | reverse complement strand
CATGATAGATGCGTACGGGGCCATTGTTTGCGCTTTTAGAGGCGCGCTAATGGAGGGCGGAGTATGCGCTGATTGCGTAATGGGTATCGGGTTTGATAAATACCACGCTAAATGTGGAAGCATAGCGTGCGCAATTACCGAACTCGCATAAACAGACGCAGCGCAAACTGCGCTAGTGTTAGTAAATCAGGCCCACAGTATTGTGCAACAGTCTTAGGCACCCTAGTTATTATTTGACTCAAATCAGTTTTTGTGTTCTGCATTAGTGTTTCAGGAGAAAAGAGCAATGTACCATATGTGTGACGGTCTCTATGTGGCCGCAGAGCAAACAATCATACCCTTTCCTTTTATGCATGTTAACATTAGTAGTAGTTAAAGTTAATTTCAGTCAACTTCGAAAGAAAGTTGCTTGACCAAAAAGGTGTTGGCTGAAGCTTATGCTTATTGCGCTGATCCTTTTTACATTCCATTTATTTTACACACAACACCAGAACCCAAAGTACTCTTGTGTACATTAAGATTGACTAAAAGAAAAAGAAGCTAAATTCATTAAGCTTTGTATAATGTAATCTTTTTTTATAATTTCTTAAAGCTACCAATGGATTTGCATGTTTTCAGTTCTTCATCAAGACTATTCCACAGTTTAACCCCTTGAACAGAAAGACATGTTTTGGCGTTGGTTCTGATCTGTGGTTTACTGAACATGAGTGTTCCTCTGAGCTCAAAAGGAGTAGATTTCATCTGGAACAGGTTCTGGACACAGTCTGGAAATCTATTGATTATTATTTTAAACATTATTTTGGCTATTTAAAATTCCACTAAATCATTAAATTTTAATAAATTGGAATTTATAAATAGCGTGCTTGTTGGATGATAATTATCTGTTTTGTTTATAAAAAATATTGTGTGTTTTTGCAGAATAACAATTGGTTTTATTGTTGTTTTGTCAGTATTTCCTCAGATCTCTATGTGGTAAGTCATGTATGGCACTATTAGTGACTGGTAGAGTATATTTAGGGCCTTTGAATCCAGAATGTGTTTCATTTTAGACAGAATAGCTAGAGTTTTTAAATTTTTTGACTTTATGTAGGTAATGTGGGATTTCCAACTGAGCTTGTGGTCAATAATGACACCTAAGAATTAGATTTCACTTACCATTTCTAGTTCAAAAATGTCAATTCTAATCTGGACGTTTGTATTTCATTTTTATTACCAAATCAAATAAATTTAGTTTTGTTTATATTTAACAACAATTTATTAACATCAAACCATATGTTAAATGTTATCATTTCTGCTTCCACTGTCCAGACGCTGTCCCAACTTTCGATTGGAACAAAATAGAGTTGTATCATCTGCAAATAAAACACATTTTAATTGGGTAAACAAATTACAAATGTCATTGATACATAATAAAATTAGCTTTGAATAAAAGAAAAAAAAACGAACCCCACAAGTGACCCTCTGTAGCTGTGACCTGTCGTTAGTGAATTGCACAAACTAAAGTCTATTCCTGAGATAGTCACTTATCCATGTTTGTGCAACGCCCCTGATGCCATATATTTCAAGTTTTTTTAACAATATTTTTTATAAATCAACAAATTCAGAGTAATTTTTATTTTCTATTGCAGAGGTCAGTTTTTCAACCTGCTCTATTACAGCCTTTTATGTGGATTGATTTGCTTGGAAGCCATATTGATGATCGTATAACAGTTTATATTTTTTTAATAATTTTTTTTTTATTTCAAATAGTTTTTCTAGTATTTCTGAAAATTGTGCAAGGAGGGAAATGTATGGGATCAAATAAGTGCCAATAATATTTTGAGGTTGTGAAGGGATGTTTGCATGTGTAAAAATGTTTTGCTTCTGTGGAAATATTTTGTGAATTTGTAAAAATTATTTGCATGTGTAAAAATGTTTTGTGAATGTGTAAAAACGTTTTGCATTTTATAGAAATATTTGTTCCCTCTATCAAAAAACAAGAGTATAAACTCACAATAATGTGCGCCACCTTCTCGGACACCAGAGATTATATAGCCACACTGATTACCAACCCTAATCAGGGGTAGAGGTAATTATCTAATCAACTACTCTCATGCGTAATGATGATCTGCCCAGAGTAGCCAGCTGGGCTCAGTGCCCTGAAGGTTGTGCGCTAAACTCAAATACACATACAAATTGTGCACAATTATTAGGCAAGTCAGTATTTTGACCATATCATAATTTTTATGCATATGTTGCAACTCCAAGCTGTATGAACTGGAATGATTATTGGATTCAAGCATTTCAGGTGATGTGTATTTGTGTAATGAGGGAGGGTGTGGCCTAAGGAGATCAACACCCTATATCAAGGTGTGCATAATTTTTAGGCAGTTCCTGTTCCTCAGGCCAAATGGTCCAAAAAGAGATTTAAAAAATTGTAAAAAGTCTTTCAGACGGATGCAGCAGTCTTGAAATTGCTAACATATTGGGGCGTGACTACAGAACCATCAAATGTTTTGTTGCAAATACTCAATTGTGATTAAATGTTTTGAGAAAAAAAGATGCAAATTAACTGCCAAAGATTTGAGAAGACTCAAATGCGAAGCTACCATGAACCCATTACCCTCCAGTGCTGACATATTCCAGAATTGCAACCTACCTTGAGTAAGCAGAAGTACAAGGTGTTCAGTTCTCAGAGACATGGCCAATGTAAGGAAGGATGAAACCCGACCACCACTGAACAAGACACTTTTACTTTCTTAACTCTTCAGTTTTGAGGAGTATTTACATTTTGGATTGACCGAGCACCGTAGTTGTTCAATAATAAAATTAATCCTCAAGAATACAACATCCCTAATAATTGTGCACACTGTGTAAAAATCACAGAAATCTAACCAAACAACGCACAGTCTAAATCAGTGTTTCTTAAACCTTTTCAATATTGTACAACCTTTGAATTGACTTTTGAAGCCAAGTACCCCCTGACCAGCGCAAAACATTTTTTGTAGGAAAAAAATCTATATAAAGAGGTACAATACAGTGCCGGCAGTGATAGATTTACTAAACAACAATCTTTTTTCAACAAAAACATTTAAACGCTAATATTCCCCCTTCCGACAATCCTAGGTATGTCCCGATTATCTTGATGGTTCTAGAGCAGTGGTCCTCAAACCCTTCCAAGGAGGGCCTAGTGTATGCAGGTTTTTGCTTTTACCTTGTACAAGCCTGATGGAGTAGCTCACTAATTGGTTAGTATCTCCCCTCACCTGGCAGTCTAGGTCCTAATTATGCTCTAATTGAAGGGAAAGATCAAAAACCAGCATACACTAGGCCCTCCATGGAAGGGTTTGAGGACCACTGTTCTAGAGATTATCTTATCAGATTTTCCCTTGGTGTGAGGTGTGTTAAGAGGGACCAAACCTGCTCGGAACCTCTGTTGGAGCCACCCTAATCGCGAATCGTAAATATTCAACATATTCAGAAATCCTGATGTGTGGGGGTAACCCCGAGAACAAACTTGTGCACAATCTGGAGATTATCACATGAAATGAAACAATATCCAATCAGAAAGCAATCTGAGAGCAGACTGAAACATCACAAACGCAGTCATGGCACATCACACGGGGCGGCAGTGGCTCAGTGGGTCAAGTAGGTTCTCCAGCAATCGGAAGGTTGGTGGTTCGATCCCCGGGTCCTCCTGACCAAGTGTCGAGGTGTCCATGAGCAAGACACCTAACCCCAGCTGCTCCCGACGAGCTGGCTGGCGCCTTGCATGGCTGACACCGCTGTCGGTGTATGAATGTGTGAATGAATGGGTGAGTGTGAGGCAATGTAAAGCGCTTTGGTGGCCATTGTTGGTCAGATTTGGACCAGCCCTAAATCACATTAAATACGTTCTGAGGGAAATATATTTTGTAAAACCGAAATATGTCAGATATGAACGTATGAGATGGTCAATTACGTTTGTAGGGAACTAAATTGAACACTTGAATAAAGTTGAATATGAACATTAGAAGATCATGACGTAGCATGTAAATAGCATAGTTTTTGCTAGGGTGGAGGTCGGGGATGGTGGATGGGCGTATAAATCTGCGACTTGCATGCCAGTGTTCGCGAGTTCAAATCCAGACCGGCACTTTGTGTGTTTTGTTCTACATTGGTTGCGTCATGCAGACACGTGATCGGTTTTTGTAATGTTAACCCTAACCTTAATTCTAACCTTAACCTCAGTAACGTCATATCTAACCTTAACCGTTAGTAACCTCATGCCTAATCTTAACCGTTAGTATCCTCCTACCTAACCTTAACTGTGAATGTTGCAATATCATTTCGAACGCTATGGAATGTATGGAATGTTCTCGCATAAATCCGCTAAACGAAATGTACCGGAGCAACGTAATTCAAGTACAAATATAGCCTAATAACCAAACGTGCAGTTAAAACGTAAAAACACCCTAAATAGGTTGGCATAGAACGTAATTTAGGTTTTCAAAATAGTTTCCTGAGGACGTAATTTGGGAGAAATTCTGAGATTTACGGTTGATTTGGACAGCAGAGATTTCTGGCAACAGCACAAATGTTGATACAACGTGGAGAAGAGTTGGTCATGTTTATTCTGAATTCTCTAGAGATGTTGCATGTTCACAGTTGGGACTCTGGTTGAAAATCTGTTTGTGTGTGCTGTCTTTGTCACATCATGACACACCACACATCAAAGGAGCAAAACGGTTAAATCTAGGATTTTTTGTCCTCATGCTTGTGGTCTCCCACGATGAGAAAATCTTAAGATTTAGAAAATCTTTTAGTGTGTACCCAGCATTAGGTGAGAGAGATTCTTCATGTGAAAATGCATTTTGCATATATAGTGTTGGATTTATAATAGTGCATTGTCCACTTTAATTCCCTGTTTGTTAACAAGGAGAGGGGGAGATGCTGCAGGAGTAAATGATCTGCTGTGAACTGCCTATTAGCATGACTTTTGTCTTGCTGCTTTGGGGTTGAAGCAAGTTGTTCTGCATCCAACATGTTACCCCATCTAGACAGCTGGACAAGGTTGACATAACAGATGTTGTGTCACAATTGGATTTAATGTACATCTGTTTGCTGTTTGTTGCTTAAGAGTGGAATTAAACACTGCTGTCTGAAAAGTACATCCTGAGCATGGAGAACGGAAAGAAATGGGTCCTAAATAAAATTTGTACATTGGGTATCTTGTGACGATGCTCTTCTCCATTTTAAATATTTGTACAGGAATTCTTTAAAGAGAATTAAACAGTGGAAAAAAAACATCAGAAGTGCAACACCTTCAGCTTTACGTTTGGTTATCCTTGCCTGTTTATTTCATTCTACGTCTGTTTCTATTTCAGTTAATGAGTTGATTGGACCAAAATGATTATGTTACAGATCATTAGCCCCATTTTTTTTTACATCCTCTGGTCTTTGTCAGAAAAGTATTCCTATAACATTATATGTTTAACCTATTCAACAAAATACAACATTTTCAATAAAAAATGAATATTTGTAAATCTAAAAACCTTTATTTTCTACAGTCACAAGATTCTGTATTATATAGACTCTGCCAGCATTGGGTCAAATAATGACATATATTCACTGATTATTTGGTCAAATCACAATTGTGCAAAGGCAGTTCTTAGTCACAGAAATGAAACACAAAGTAAAAAATATAAAAAGGGGCTTAGCTTAGGTTTAGATTTTTCTTGTTGCTCACATCATGAAAGGCCAGATATAGTTTAGACACTTTAATGTATATTTAAAACATAGACCACGACATATAATTCATTAGGACTGACTTGCTTGACTCTATCTTGGCATTTTGATTCAAAATAAGTATGTGCAATAAGTAAGGTACACAGTCCAGAAAAACACAGAACAGTTGCAGACTGGGAAGGGAGGGTGATGCGATAACCCATGCTCCAGACTGGGTAAGTGCACTAATCACTTAAAAAGGCCTTTACTAATGAGGCACCATGAGTGGGCTTAGCCCCCTCCATTTTATATTCTGCCTCCCAGTTTAAGTTTTAATTTCTGCATCGAAGAAATTGCTAAACCCCAAAATATATTGGTCATGCAAGTAGAGAGGTCTTACAGTTGATCCAACTGGCATTTGAAGGGGATCTTACAAAAAATTCAGGAAGATGATTGGGAATTTTGTTTACTCAGGAAGATCAACAAACAAAGAGGCTGAAACTTAATTGACATGGTTGGCTATCAGGCTTTTTAGTTTTGAGAAATGTATTAGCTGCTATCAGAGTCGGTCATTCAGTTATTTAATAATTTGGAGTTAAATATGAGAATGATTTACCAGAGGTGCAAAAGTACAAGTAAAAGTACCTGGCTGGGTTCACCCATTTTGGGAAGTCCCTAAATAAAACTCAAATGACCAGGTAATGGGAGTTCATTACTACATATTCACCACAATTAATTTAATATATCACTGATTAGTTATTAACTCTCCCTACTGTTTATTTTGGTCTCAATTAGGAACTTCCCAAAACTTGTGAACTCAGCTGTGCCCATAAAAAGTACTTTTAATTTTACTTCTGACACCTATGTACTTGCTCATGGCATGTTTGAAAAAACTTACTTGACATATGTGGCATTTTGCTTTGTAATGAAACTGCACATTATAGAGTGGCCTTTTATTGTGGCCACACAATATGTTATAGAAAATGACCTTTCTTTACCCACATGGGATATTACATGAAAATATGCATGCATATGTTGACATTGGCCATGTAATTCATAATTCACAACCTATATTAGTTAAATATAGATCTGAGAACAAGGCAATGCAGGTTTTACAGCTTAGCAATGAGGATTAGAATAAAATATTTTTTTATTTATTGAAATTAGGTAGGACATCCCCCTGCACTAAAACTGGAAACTTTGGGAACTATTGTTAGGTTAATCAAAAACATATGGGGGAAATATTGTGACAATATGTACATATGTTTTACTGACTTATCTCCCCTAACACTTACACTGGTTCTCAAGACCTGGGGGCATGCCAATTTGGATATTACAGAGTTATTCATTATGGTTTACATGCATCATATAATAACAAATAAAAAATAGTTTAACCTATTTTTGGGCTCTATATGACATTATCCATGAAAATCAGTATCTCACAATAATAGTTTATACTTGGTAATCTAGTAGCTAAGCAACTTCTGAATCAAAAACATATAAAGAACTTCACTGTAAGATAAAGGATTACCCTTTCAAAAGCCAAATTATCAACATATAGCCAGGCGGATTTCAAAGAAACTTACTGGGTTAAGCCAGTACATCATTGGCGACTGTACTAGGATAGAGCATTTTCCGAACTAAGCCATGAAAAAAATGTCCTCATACCATATTTTTCTCCAAAATACTGTACCTTTAACACTGCAAATTTCAGCTTAAAACAACACATTATATTACAGCTCCGATGATCATGATCAAAGATGCCACAAGTTAGTGTAATAGATTACTTTTCTGGGTTGGGCTCTGTTCACAATTTATGGGAAAGTTTCCCAATGTCCCAATTGAAGGTAAAACACTATAAACTTTTACAGTGGATTTCCTGTCAAATTACAACCTTTTTTACAGTGTAGTCATGTTTTAGTTTTTCATAGATCACTGGTAAGTTATGAAATTATTTTACCTGGTCAATAGAGTTTTACTGAGGAACTTCCCAAAAGTTGTGAACACAGCCCGACCCAGAAAAGTAATCTATTACACTAACTTGTGGCATCTCTGATGATAAAGGTACTTTCTCCCCAATTTCCGAAATATCCTATTTGTAATCAAGGTGAAGATATATTGAACCTCCTTCTAGGTTATGACACTCTATGCCTAGTAATTCCCCAGGCAATACTGGCTGATTTGCATTGCCCACAATCAAGCCTTGAAAACTAGAACGTAGTTAGAAAAAGGTCCTACAAGAGTAATCTGAAATCTAAATGTGTTATCCTAAATGTCATTGATAAATTGGAAATGTACATCAAGATTATGTCAGAGCAAAGTGTGTTGGGTACTTAGAACTAACTGTAGAAATGTACAGTTTATTTGTCCCTGAGCTGTTCAATGTATATTCTAGCAAGTTACACTTCAAACAGCAGAGTAAATTTCTTGCCTCTATTACAACTAAACAGTTTTGGTGAAATGCATTTGATATTACCATAAAATCTCAGTTTTCTACTCTGACCATGCCTTTATAAAGTGTAGGACGTAAAAAAAATTGTAACTGTGTGGCTTGAGCAGTGCTACTTCATTTATGCACTGAAGTTAATCTCTGGGCATCGGAGAATTGAAAGTACAGTAAATGCAAGCTAAACTCACAGAGATGATGTCTGTGTTGATGGGACTCATTTCCACCACGTTGGCATTGTACGGCTCATCGCGCCAAATGGGGGGATTGTCGTTTATGTCGAGGAGGGTGATGTTCACCTGGGCGATGTAAAGAAGTGATTAACAACATTTCTGTATTTGGCAAAAGACTTAGAGATGGAAAAGAAGACTTGTGGAGGCAACGGGAGAGAAGGAAAAAAGCATTCAAACACTGTGAAAACTGTGGGTTACCGTGGCAATGCCGGTCTTCTGTTGTGGCCCCACCCCTCCATCCACAGCTCTGACAATCAGAATATACTCTGACTTCATCTCTCTGTCCAGTAAGGCAGTAGTCGTTATCTCTCCTGAAACAGACAAACAAAGAAATGGACACGTGCAGAAATGCACAGTTGACTGGGTTAAGAATGTCCATTTGACTCACTACACATTTAGCTTAAAATGTTGCAAAGCAGGTTCAAGCCTAACTCTCTGGCTTTCCCTGAACCTCCAGAATGAGGCAGCTCAAATTGGCATAGTGCTGCCCGGGATTTGAGATAGATAAGCCAAATAATATACCTTGTGTGCAGATTGGGTGCCTGTATATTAAATCACAGTAAAGTTGGTGAGGGTAGTCATCAAGTTCAAGTTCCTTTTATTTCTATAGCATGTTTACAACAGCCACTAGGCTGATCAAAGTGCGTTACAGAAGTCTAAAAAAAAGTAATAAAAACACGTGTCCCATACATGATCTGACTAAAGACTTCCGTGTTGGATGAGCAGTGTGAAAAGAATCGGTGGCTCGGCGACATGTGGTTGCATGAACTATGTGGGTGCCCCTCGCCATCCCACAGATCTATTTAAGGAGTTGCAGAGCTGCTGACAAGGCAGGGTCAGGGGGACTAGGAAGTGGAGAATCATTTTGCAAAGGTTGCAAAGCAGAATATCCAGAGTTTGAGCCATGTCTGAATTGAATTAGTAGGAAGTGGTATACACTATGCATGATGGTGTACACACAAACATTTAAAAACTGTTTCTGAGCCCAAATATGAAATATATAATTTCAGAAGGACTTCAAGTACTTTAAATGTCTTTGTATGCAAGGACACAAAGGGTTACAGATAAGATGACCAATGTTCTTACACACACCTGAGCGAGTGTTAAGGCGGAACTGGGAGGAACCCTGAAGGGAGTAGATGAGAGAGGCCTGTCCAAACTCCGGGGAGGCATCGAGATCAGTGGCGTTCACAAACACAACTGTTGCCCCTGAGGAAGAAAAAGGAAAGTGAGTGAGTGAAATAGAAATGGACTGAAAGAACAAAAAAGAGGCAGAGAACAAGAGGAATATTAGAAGAGAACACTGGGGGTGTCAGTGACAAAAAAGTAGTAAAACATTTTTTAAGTGAGGGAAAGGAAATAGATGGTCAATTGGAGTAAAAGTGAGAGAATAAAAGTAAAGAAGGAGACAAAAAACAACAACAGGGACATCAAGAGGCAGAATAACTATCGTTGGTCTGCTTCTCTCAATGTAAAAACAGACCTTTGGACTTCCCCACCCTCAAACATTTCTCTCTGACCGGGACTGGCAGTGAATGGGGTTTATGGATTATTGGATTATCATTTTTTTTGGCAACATGGTTCATGCCTGACAGAACCATGGTCAATACCAAGGGAAGGGCATGAGTGGCTGGAGAAGCCTGTGTCCAGAGCCCCATCCGGCAGTTCACCAACGACACTTTGATTTCAAATTGGCTTCCCAATGTCCTGTACTGTAACAGCCTGTGTTTGTGTGTGAGTGTATGAGAAAGTGAGTGACTGAGAGACAGAGAGGGATATTAAGATTGTGTGTGTGTTTAAGAGACTGGGTCCTGTGTTTTTGTGTGTTGGCGTTTGAGAGGATGATTGCAAGTGTGTTTGTGTGCAAATGTGTGTACGCAACCTGCTCTGACAGACGCGAGGGTAGTCAAATATCTAATTTTCTCCAGCGATTGGGAACAAATCTATTGTCTGGGATGAAAGAGTCCTGTGAATACATGCATGAGAATGAATAAACGTAACAGACTACCATTCCCTGGGAAAAATAAAACTGCACCGGCTCACTAAGCACTTACACAAGAAAATAAGTTAAGTAATAAGTATTAATATAGTCATTTGATAAACGCACCTGCAATGATGTTCTCAGGGACATTGACGATGTAGATTGGCTTAGTGAACTCTGGTGGGTTGTCATTCTCATCCTAAGGAAAAAAAGTTAATTCATTCACATATACCAGCACAATAGAGTCCTGTATTGCACTGGTGGTTTGCTTTTCAAGCTACGCAGGGTTGAGTCTGGTTAGTCCCTGGATGGGAGACCAGTGCTGCTGGAAGTGGTATTGCAGGGCCAGTAGGGGGCACTCTTCCCTCTGATCTAAATGCTCATTCCCAATGCCCCAGGGCAGTGATGGGGACATCTGCCCTGCGTAGGGTTCCATCTTTTAAATGGGACATTAAACGGGTGTCCTGACTCTCTGTGGTCACTAAAGATCCCATGGCACTATTCATAAGAGTAGGGGTATTAACCCCGGTGTGCTGGAAAAATTTCCAATCTAGTCCTCATACCATCATGGCAACCTAATCATCCCTATCTTTCAATTGGCTCATTCATTCCCCTCTCCCCCCCTTCTCCCCAGGCCATTGCTGCAAATGAGATTGTTCTCAGTCAACTTGCCTGGTAACAATTTACAGTAAGGATACTTAAATGAACATTACTTAATCCAATAATTAACATGTATCAATGATTATTTGATGCATTTAAAGAGCATGATTATTATGCGCATGTGTTAATAAATATAGTAATACATGCGTAATTAATTAATATGTTAATTAAATGAATTCATACATGCAATTTACATAAAAGTATTATTACTTCATGTATCTACACATCATTTTTAATGTGTGCATTATATATATGGATATTTTTAAAACATTACATTAATGAATGAAACTACAGCCACAGAGATGGATTTTATTATTGTGTGTACCAACAGAGTTAGTGATGCCTTTAACAAGATTGTTGAAATTTGTTAAGAGGCAAATTTATTGAATAATCCTTTTCCCTAGACCAAACCCCACCTTACTCCTCAATATAGTAGTATCTCAACAATGTATAATCATAGATGCCAGGTAAAAAATTAAGTAATTCATCTTCAATTCTATGATGGTACTACGAGTCTGTGGTACTATTACCTGAATCGTTCATATCATACTTTTTGGAGCAGGTGTAATTCTATGTTCAGACCGAACGGGAATTGAGCATCTGAATCGACTGATTTCCATGTTAAGTCAATGTAAAGATGCGTTTACAAGCCTTTGGAGGACCTAGCGCGTGATAGACGCGTTTAGCCCGGCTCGATGAACAATAGTTACCAGAGTTATTGTAACTCCAGTTTTATGAGTGGAGTGGAGCACCATAGGGGAGCTCTAGCTCCTAGTGGTTAAGGGCAGAGCTCAGTGCCGTCAATGTCCCCCTGATTACTCTCTATAGAACCTAAGGCCCAATAAGAATAATTCAAAAGGGAAAAAGGCTGTGAAGGACAGTACGCCTAACAGGAGTATCTAAACACAGCCTAACTATTCTGTAGAACAGAATAAAATACTTTGCCTGATGCAACTCACAGAGTAGAACGAGCAAGAATAAACAACATAGATACTAGATACAAGGAAAGGAGACCCCCCTTTCATTTATCTGAGTCCCTAATCCAGGAGCACCGAACGGAAAACTGTGTGACCAAAAACAGAGGAGTAGACATCCATTAAGTAAAACTTAATAAAGGGAGAGGGCGAAGACCATGAAGCAACTTCGCAGATCTCCTCCACCACCACACCACCGAGGATAGCAACCAAAGTTGCCACGCCCCTTGTGGAGTGAGCTCTCACCCCCTCAGGGGGAGTCAAGCCATAGGAGACATAAGCCAACTCAATGGCCTCACAAAGCCTATGTGCCAGCCGGCCCTTGGACAGGGCATTCTCAGCCCTCGCTGATCCATAGCACACAAAGAGCTGCTGAGAGGATCTAATGTGCGCAGTCTTGGACACGTACATAGCCAAAGCACATACTGGACACAGACAGTGTAACCCCCTCTCAATCTAACTCAGAAAAGGAGGGGGAGAAAAGGCTTTGAGTTCCAGAATTCTAGACTTGTAAGCGGTCTTGATTACCTTGGGAAAAATGGCTGGTTTAGGTCTCAGAACAGCTTTACTGAGGTTGCCATTAATAATGCAGCAACTTGGATGAACCGAGAGTGCACATAGGTCACTCACTCTCTTTGCGGAAGACAACGCGAGGAGGAGTGCCGTCTTAATGGATAGCAATCTCAAGGAGATCGACTCCAGAGGCTCAAAAGGAGGCTTCTGCAGCGCTTTCAGGACCACGGACAAGCTGATATAGCAGATGCATAAACCTTTATATTGCCAGGCGATTTCCCCTCCTCCAGTAAATGGAGGTGGGTCAACACTCATTCCCATAGCTTGACCGCCAGCTTGTGCATTGAGGGGGATTTCACCCCCCCTTGCTGATTTATGTATGCTACTGTTGTGCGGTTGTCTGACACACACTCGTAAATCCCGACCAGTGATTAAGGGCATGAAGTGGTGCAAAACCAATAGAACCGCCCTGATCTCCAGACAGTTTATATGTTCTGAATGAGGGGGCCAAAGCACCCCTATTGCTCTGCCCAGACACGTACCTCCCCATCCTAGTAGGGAAGCGTCCATGTACACAGACAGGTGAACTGTTATCCTGCCCAGAGGGGCCCCTAGTCTCAGCCTTTCTGTGTCTCTCCAGAATGATAGGTCCCTGCTCAGGGACGCAGGAATAGATAGACTATAATGGCGATTTCGAACCGGGTCCAAACCCAATTTTGTGAACCATTGTTGCATCTTGCACATGTGCAGTAGGCCCAACGATCCTACAACATGTGCAGCCGACATCAGACCCAGCAGCGTCTTGAGAGGCTTGCATCTGCCCGATTCTCGAATGAGAGCATGGGCCCTGTCCTGAGACAGACAGGTACGCATTCTCACTGAGTCCAATCTTAGCCCTAGGTAGTTCACCACCTGAGAAGGCCACAGGGAGCTCTTCTCCGAATTCAGAGCGAAGCCCAGAGCGGACAGGTGTTCCGTGGTCTCCACTACATCAGCCATGACCTGCTCTGCGGAACTGGCTAATATCAATAAATCGTCCAGATATGCCAGAACCCTTTTTCGGAGAACACCCTCAGGGCTAGAGCGTAGCTGAAGGGCATCCATCTGTATTCGTAACATTTCCCCTGAAACGTGAAACGAAGGAAGCGCCAGTGTCTTTGTGCAATTTTGACATGAAAGTAAGCGTCCTTAAGGTCTATACTCGCGAAGAAATCGCCCTGGTGAACCCACTCTAACAGGTGCCGAACACATGCGAAAACCTCTCTTGTGAACTGATTCGTTCAGGATTCGCAAATCCAGAATCGGCCTCACCCCCCCGGATTTCTTCGGGACTAGGAAATAGAGGGAATAGAACCCGCTCATTTTGTCCCTGGGGGCAACCTGAGCAATAGCTGCTTTCTGCAGCAATTGAGAGATCTCTGTTTCCAGGGAAATCCGCTGGTCCCGTAAAGTCACATGGGTTTCCTTGATTCCCTGAAAAGTTGGAGGAGCGCAGCAAAATTGAAGGAAATGACCTCTCCGCAGAGGTAGATTTAACCATTTCGGGATAAAACATCTCGTCTGCCACTCCTCGTAATGCAGGGAATAGGGCTGGGCTGCAAACTGAGAGGTCAAACCGAGGAACTGTTGGAAATTCAAGCAGGCCCCGGCCGCCGCTCTGACCAACCTGAACCTGGGTGGAATGGGGGGCCTATAACTAAAGGTGCTGACTAGGGTCGACCCGTGGGTCCGCTGCCATATTCGTGGGCACGTGACGACAAACCAGAGAACTAGATCCGGTCTTGTTTGTCAGACACGCTCCAATCTCCGAAGAGAGAGAAACACACACCGGTGGCTTAGCCCCACAGCACGCGTGAGGAAACACATCAAGTGTGTGTGGACATACGATCTTCCGACCTTCAGAATTCGCACCGTTTAAGCCCGCCTTTACAAGTGATTTTATCATCTGAAAATCATACGGATGCAGTACTATATGACACGATTTTACGAACTGACGAATTCCAAAGAAATCGCATGAAGTTCCGTGCTCCAAAATCATGGATTCAGAGGAAGAGATTGCTTTCTTTGTGGCAGCAGTAGTTTGCAAAGGAATAAAAAGAAAAGAAAAATGCAGAGAGTTTGGTTGAGGAGCAGAGAACAGCATGGACTTTCTGTTCTTCAAAAACAACTTGAGTTGAGTGTATTTCTGTGTGTGCATTACTCACTGATGTGGTTATGGAAGATATGGGAAAGTATAACCATAGCATTTCACCCAAGTTCGTTCAAGTTGTAACGTCGTTTTTACATCTAAAACAAATGTAATTGCTGGATAGTCTAGGTATTTTTGTATATGTGCTGTAATTGCAGGCGAAATGTATTGATATACGGAATACATATTCATCCACATGTATATATACATATATATCTACACCTAAAGGATTATTAGGAACACCATACTAATACTGTGTTTGACCCCCTTTCGCCTTCAGAACTGCCTTAATTCTACGTGGCATTGATTCAACAAGGTGCTGAAAGCATTCTTTAGAAATGTTGGCCCATATTGATAGGATAGCATCTTGCAGTTGATGGAGATTTGTGGGATGCACATCCAGGGCATGAAGCTCCCATTCCACCACATCCCAAAGATGCTCTA
>JACXGM010025850.1:0-15124 GCA_016801145.1 Umbra pygmaea | reverse complement strand
ATCCCAGTAACTGAGCAGATTGTGAAATACTCAGACTGGCCCGTCTGGCACCAACAACCATGCCACGCTCAAAATTGCTTAAATCACCTTTCTTTCCCATTCTGACATTCAGTTTGGAGTTCAGGAGATTGTCTTGACCAGGACCACACCCCTAAATGCATTGAAGCAACTGCCATGTGATTGGTTGAGTAGATCATTGCATTGAGGAGAAATTGAATGGGTGTTCCTAATAATCCTTTAGGTGAGTGTATATGCCAATTAGGAAGGAGGGGGATTTTTAGGCCACCATGATTGAAGTTAAGCCTGTTTGTGAATTTAAGACACCATGGTTAACACTCCTACTCTTACGATAAGTGCCATGGGATCTGTAATGACACCAAAGAGTCAGGACACCCGGTTAAAATCCCATCCGAAAGACCTACACCTGGGGCTTTGGAAATAATCTTAGAACAGAGGGAAGAGTGCCCCCTACTGGCTCTCAAACACCACTTCCATTAGCATTGGTCTCCCATCCAGGGAGGACCCTGCTTAGCTTTAGAAGCAAACCAGCAGGGTGCTATGCTACGTTTTTAAGATGATCTAGTCTGCAGTGTCCTCAGTGTTACATTATACACTGTTCTCTAATTCTATCACTTTCTCTCTTCTGCTCTCTCTCTCTCTCTGGCTCTTTATCTTTCTTTATCATTCCTGATGTCTCCTACTTTCCTTCTCCCTGTCTCTTTGTCACTTTGTGATCGAATTAAGTCATTCCAATGTTCTATTCTCTACTATTAAGTGTAACTCTCTGTCCGACTCAATTCTCTTTTTATCTGTATTTCCTCACTCTCTCGCTCTTAATTAAATGAAAATACAATTGATTAATTGGCATGATGTTACCAGGTACAGTTCCAAATTACGTTACTTTGTTTTGTTACTATTCTTTCTATCTCTGCTCTGTGACCATAGCAGGAATACTGGTTGTACTGCCTCCCTTCAGCTCTCGTACCACAGACACGTTTTTCTCCTTCCAGCGCAGTTCTTTGCAGTTTTCCCAGTTGTAGAATAGCTCAAAGAAACTATGGCCACCAGGGACTCATTATTGAAGTGACTAATGTCCAGGTGTTTTGGACCTGTCTTGGTTGAGCATCAAGCCGGAGGGCCCAGAGAAGCTGAACTAAAAAACGAGATTTGCTGTAGCATTGTGAAAAGTGCCTGAAGTCATCATCTAGATTGTTATTATTTTTACATTTCAACTCGTGTGATGTGATTTTGGTCTTTTTTGACCCACAGGCTAAGAAGTGCTAAACACCTATTTAGTCACCTATGTCCTCTTTCTGTTGTTTTTCTCTTCTCCCTCCCCCTCCCACCTTATTTCTTCCTCCCTCTTTTCTAATCTCTCCGCATCTCTTTTAGATGCACCTCTCTCCCGTTCCCCCACCAGTCCTTCACATAGATTATAACCTCGTCCTCTTGCTATTGAGCACAGCACATTTCGGCACAAAAACTCTTTGAAGCTGGCCTTCGATGTAAAGTCTGTGAGTGACATTTTAGTGTATAAAATGACAAGGGGTTTTCTTGAAGTGAGAACAGACTTGCTCAGAGCAGTGTCTATGGAGACCAATAATTTGCAATGTACACTCCCACAATGATACAACCTACAGTAGCACAAGACACGTGGAGCAAGGTGTCGTGCGAGATAAAGGGAGAGCCTATGGCACTTGGAATGTCTCTGGACATGTCCAGAATGTTTTATTGACTAATGAAGGCCAGGTTTGATGGATTGTTCCACTAGACCTTCTTGGGAGGAAGTGCCTGGAAACGAGATTAGCCACATCACTACAGTATGTCACATAAAAATAATGACTGAAAACCCTACTTAGATTTTCAACTACCACCAACTGAACTTAGTTCCATTACTTCCCAAGCTTACCTGGGCAGAACTGTGATTGTCTAATCTGGACAACATAGAGAACTGATCAAACAAACTGTTAAAGATGCATTCTGTGATTTTTGACTATTTTTATAACCATTTAGGCCTCCAGGCATCCCATGGCACTTATCGTAAGAATAGGGGTGTTAACCCCAAATCATGGACAAATTCCCAACCAGGCATCACTTCAATCATGGCCACCTAATAATCCCCCTCCTTCCTAATTGGCATATATAACTACTCACCTCTCCACCTGATAGCTGATGTGTGGTGAGCGTTCTGGTGCAAAATGGCTGCCGTGCATCACCCAAGTGGGTGCTACACATTGGTGGTGGGTGAGGTGGGCTTTCCCCCTCACTATGTAAAGTGCTTTGTGTTCCTTGAAAAGCACTATATAAGTTGAATTAAGTATTATTATATATTTCAAAACTGTATTATATTTTAAATATTATTGCCATATGAATGGCAAGGCAAAAGGTGAGAAGGAAGAAAATGGCAATAAATTGCATTTTATTTTACAAATACAAGTATTGGAGCACTACGCATGTTTCTGCAATCATACTGCAATTACAGCAATGGAGTACCATACAACTGGAGTAGTCAATCACTAAAATGTATGTTTTTTACAACAGCAGTTTTCACAATATGCTTTGACGGGTAGCTTCTTGGGCCGATAGGTATCGTCTCTCTATTAGGCAAGAACTATTGCTGAGCAGTGATTGAGTTTTATAGTTATCTGTTTACTTCATGGGGAGGAAGAAAACACCTCCTGGTGGGTGGAGCATTAACATGGAAAACAGCATGTTAGTGGGTGTACTTGGAGCGAACATGATTTTCATACATGGTATTGAATACAAAAGCAGCTAGATTTCTTGTGTTACCCCCCCAGCTATATGTGTACAGTAGATGCATATAATTTTTCTTCTGAAGTGCATCACAATAGGACCAAACTAGATATCCACATTGTGCAGATAACCATGGTTACATTACTAGCCATAATGATATGCTATTGTCCTTATTTAACCCTGTTATGTTCAAACTCCCTTAGGACGGGACCTGACAACCCACTGCTCAAGGAGTCAATAAGAGGTGTGGGGTCGTAAGTGCGAGTAAGGACACAGACACACGTATTACTGTATAACTTAGACTTTTATTTAGCCAAACAGTGATAAAAAATTGTCCTATTTCCCAACACTAAAGCTAACTGGCACATGATTAAAGTGGCCTCAATGCTACCAAGATCACAGAGCTCACATATAGACCCAACCAGAGAGAGAGAGAGAATGTCCAATCAGAGAGGCATATTTATACAGCTGAAGTGCATGATGGGATATGGTGATGATGACCGGAACCAGGCGAACAGGATTACGGAAAGGAGGATTTGATGATGAGTGGTAATTTCCAATGATGCCCTGATTTGCGCCACCTGTGGGGAATAGACAAACTGAACAGAAATCTATATACACTTAGACTGGGGATGTAACATATCACAAGGAAGTGATAACTCCTTTCTTCCTGAGCCAATTAAATATGCCTTAACACATGCTGTAAGGTTGGTAACTAGGTACTGTAGTTAGAGTGACTATTTTTTATTGTTTCAACATATTGTTTCTCACTTGAATGAGCTTTAATTGACAGAGTAGAAAGAATGCTCTCGTAACTACAGGTTCACGTTTTGGAGTCTGGACTGCAGTCTGCTGTGTGTGAACCATGAATGCTGATTAACTTTTACCTCAATCCTTTTCTTTGTCTTTCACAATCATGTGGTATTTATTAATTAATAAAAACAAAGAAATGTATTATTACATCCTATTTTTTACCTCCATCCTAATTAACCATTACCTGACCGATTGTTGTGACCTAATACATTTTGTCCTTTTAATATTTACCTCTAGCTTATACCTTTTATATTTTCGTCAAACATTAGTTTTCCAATACCACATAATTAATATAATTTGTTATTTTACAATATTTGCAATCCTATAAGCCTTTTACAGATCTTGTTTTTATTTGATCCACTCTTTCTATAAATTCAATACTGTCCATCTATCTCTTAGCCACAGCCATGCTAGATAACTATTTGCCATGTATATTTCTACTACACTGTGATGTTTGACATAATTATGAAACCTTTCTATTGTCAATGACTCTACCAATTTTGAATTAAAGATAAATATTTTTGCTAAAATAATTATCATATTATTGATTGACTGACGGTCACATTTTAATCATGTGGTATTTTTGTCAAATTTTCATGAGACTATTTAGGACTCTGAGCATACCACAGGTATGACAAAAGACCTTTATGTTTTGTTAAAGGTCAATATACCATGGCACATAGAACAGTAGCCATATACCAGACCCATTCATCCTTTTCTGCTTAAATATAATTTAATTCTAAATATTTTTGTTTTGGATCAAAATTGTACAGTAGCTAGCTGTAAACATATCTCTTATGCTCATAGAGACGACATGTGTCTGTCTTCAAGGATTTAAATTAAACAGACCCCTGTCTTTAAGATACCAAGACAGTTATTTCCCTTTTTCAGTGTTTGCCATGTGCTGCCTGATTTAATTTGAGGAGTGTTTCATCTTACTTTTCAAAAGCAACAGCAATAAATTGCAGGAAGCCATGGTTTTAAAGAGTGTCCTGGCCTCTCTATGCTCAGCACTAAACTAAGGCAATTAATCTGTACCGGATATCTCATCTGATGAGACGATGAAAATGTTTACTCTTTGTTTTTTAATCCCTGTAGGTGTTTGCACTCTACAAAGCTTATTAAGACTGTATTAGCAAAATGAATGTCACTGCTGTGCTTTTGATTATATGATAACATGACAGCATATTTTTTACTGGGAAGTATCGCTGTTAATTAGGCGCTAATAATCAGCGTTGTGCTTGTTGAAGGCAGTTTCTGCTCAAAGCTCTCATCATCACAAGTGTTGTGAAAAAGTCATTGTTTCTGTGCTGTACAGCAGTTAGGCAATACAATTAAAACTGAACATGAGACGCATCTTACTTATCTTACTGGGATTGTGGTGTTTTCATTTATTACTAAATGATTAGGTTGTTTTCATGAAAAGGGGCTCTGTTTTTTTTATGCTTCGGTGCAATGCGTTACTGTTTTTCATCCCATTGACAAAAGGAGTTGCCAGTTTATTAAATTATAATGGCCTTGGTGTTTTTCTTCCAATCAAGGATATTCAATGTTGGTAAAAAACACAAAATGATACTCTAGATCATGTCTAAACTTGTGTCTAGGTCGGATTGAGCTAAATGAACTAAATAGTGCATAGTGCTAGCCCTACCAAGATTGGTTAAATCCAACTCTTACTTAAAAATGTTATAATATTTGAACCCAGATATCTAGATGTTCACACAGTAGACAATGATGCCTTCCTCAAAGTCCAAATGACCTCATATCGTCCCATACGGAACTCTAATATATGGCCATATATGTGTGTATATATGTATATATGTCCTACTTGTATGTATGTGTTTATATGTCCTATTTGTGTGTGTGTGTGTGTGTGTGTGTGTGTGTGTGTGTGTGTGTGTGTGTGTGTGTGTGTGTGTGTGTGTGTGTGTGTGTGTGTGTGTGTGTGTGTGTGTGTGTGTGTGTGTGTGTGTGTATATATGTCCTATTTTGGCATATATGGCGGAAAAATCATCACATATATATTGGCCAGTTTTATATATGTGACATACATTTCCACATTTGACATCCATATCTGCATTTACCTATGGTTTACAGAGTGTATAAGTGATGTATATTATAATAATATAGAAATACTGCTACATTTATTCTTGCCTTATGTCAGGTAACAATTAGTTTACAAATTTAAACAAGAATGAATGCTTATATGTGAGATATTGATGTTATATACAGTACTGTATATGTGATGATAAGTAGGGGTATGACAATGAAATATTTCATAAAATCTTTTTTAAATGTATCCCATATGGACATTCAATATATGGCCATATATGTATGTATATGTCAGATATCGGCATAGATGGTGGAAACATCATCACATTATGTACAAATGTGTCGAAATATACATAAACTGGCCATATATTAGATTTCTGTATGTGGTAGCCCTAAAGGTACACTGTACTAGTGGATCTCATGGTTCAAGGAAGTGCATTAAAACTGGGTGCCATTTGCGTGTCAACCACTAAACCATTCAAGAGTTTGAATCAGATTGCCCAAGGCTGCTCCTACATGCTCCAGCTACAAAGACGATCCTTCAGGCTCCATACACATAAACCCCAGCGTGAACTGAACTACATGGAGACCTTATCGTATACCAGTCATCTTTACCTCAGTCCCGATGCAAGATAAGAAACTATTTAAGTGAGCACAATCAACTGAATAGTGGCGGGTGGGTTCAGCTGAAAGCCCTTCGTGTCAGACCGTGCAGCAGAAACTGACGATATGTCACAATGGAATATGTTCGACCCTTTATCTTTTCTCAAGCAGGAGATGTGGGAGAGATAAATTGGCTCCAGGGAATTTCACCAAATCCCTTCATCCCTTGGTTGAGACTGTTTCCAGTCCAGTAGGGTGTATGCTGTCGTCCAAACGCCACCTTATTTCCCTCGTAGTGCACTACTTTTGACCAGAACCCTTTAAGCCAGGACATTATTTTGGGACAGCCTCAGCTTCTCTCCGAGTGGATGCGTGCGTGCACACACGCACGCACCACTGAACAGGCCTCATTATGGGCTGAGCTGTCAGCTGTAGAGGCAGGTCTACGGTTGCTCTCTTCTGTAATTATTTTCTAGCTACTGCACGCCTATGCTGGTGTTGGTGGCTAGCCTGGTGGTTACTGACTGAAAGGACGGGATCTGTGCCTCCTAATGAATCCTGCCTAATTGGGCTTGGGCCTGTTGAGGGACAGCTGCCTAAACATCCTGTAATGAACTCATCAGAGCGTTTGAACGGAACACCCACACTGGCAGGCTTCTTCCACCTTCCCCGCCTACACTAGTGTCTGTCTGCGTCAGACTTCCAGCGGTGTGTGTGTGTGTGTGTGTCAGTGTCTTCCCCCGCTAGCCTGACCAGGTGTGTGATTCTCGCTCATTTCCTTTCATCAACTTACTGGAAGTTTGCAGAGAGGAAATACTAGATGTATGGGGAGTTTAATGGTGAGTTGATTAATAAAGAATTACTATTTACAAAAACAACCTGGGAGCAATTAGGGTTAACTGTCTTGCTCAAAAACAGAATAATAGAGGCTGTGTGTGTGCGTGTGCGTGTGCGTGCGTGCGTGCGTGCTGGAGGTTTGGTCCAGGGTCCTAAAGGACCCCAATCAAGGGTCTTAACCAACTAGGCCATCTTGCCACCCCTAGATAGTGATTGCCTGATCAGAATTATAGGCGTTCTGAAAGTGTGTTTATTGGCAATTTTTCTTCGAACTCGACATTTGTTTGCACCTGACGTACAGCTCACATGAAACATTTATTTATCATCCCAGTTTTTTGATAGTTTTTTAATAATTTGAATATTTCCAGCTGTTAAAATGTAGGCTATGTATTCTAACATTTCACTAACCTCCAATCCGCATAACGTATAACAATTTAAGTGCGAGATCTCTCCTTTTTTATTGATTGGTGTGGAGGCGCACTAATGAAATACGGATTAATAAACAACAATGGATAATAAATTCTAGACTTGTGTTCTAAAACAGAAAAGGTGAAAATATAATGTGCATGTAACCAGGTTTCAAAATTAACTTTTTCATCCACCAGCCAAACGGCTAGTGAACGTTCAAATTTTACCAGCCACTCAATGCTACGATGGCTGGTGAGTGAAGCAAACCTACCAGCCACCTGCAAATTTTACCAGCATTTGGCTGGTAAATGGTGCTAATTCTGAACCCTGCATGTAACTAGTTTTCCCATTATAAATGTAATTAGTAACTAATTACTTGGATTGTGAAAGTGAAAATTTGCAGCTTAAATGCATTGTGATACACCGGAAGTTCATTCATATCTAATGGAATGCTGCTCTTGCCTTACAGCATTGTGTTGCAAAGCGTTGCAGAGCGTTCGGTGTGTTGCATGCTTTGGATTTATCAAAAGTATACATCAAATTGTATGAAATATTGGCTTGGCATGTCTATAGCTCTTCTTCTGAAGTTGTCTTACCAGGGGTAATTTCGTAGGATCAGAACAGCTTTATCAATGGTAGACGTTCATTTTTCAATATTCGGTCCTCGTTCAACATCATTTATTCCAAACAGTTCTCAAACTCTCCTGAGCTTGTGGTCTCCCTGAATGCAGAGAAGGCCTTTGATAGAATTGAAGAGGAGGACCTATTTGCTGTACTTCAGAAATTTGATCCATCTTTTGTAGGCCTCACAAAGGCTAGTGTATGTACCACAGGGCGAGCATCCAGTTCGGCAAAGTGACGCAAATGCGGAAGTGCCTTAAACCTGCATTCTATCTGAATTCCAGCTAGGGACGATACGTCTGGTTGCAAAAGAGCTTGGTTTCATTAATAGTCTATGAGAATGAGACACTCATTTGTCTCTCACTTGATTTATTACCTCAGTAAATATTTTCATAATGAGTATATGGTATCAATCGCTAAATTTAAGCCTTCTGCAATACATAATGATGTTCATTTTTTTAATTATGATCTTGTTGATTTTTAAATCCACGATAAAGCAAAGGGGCATTCAGGGTGAGGCTATGGCATTTGTTTGTACGACAAGGCACTTAAAGGAGTTGGCAGTTCAGTTTTTCCAGTAAGTAACGTTACATTTTGTTTTACATTTTGTTTTAATACTGTTTTTCATTAGCATTCCAATTAATATCAGTTAGCTAGCTAGAACCCCTCCCTCTCATCTAAAATTTTCACATCCGCAACCAAGATGTCTGCGCCTGTTACGTCTAATGATGTATACGGTCTATGGTATTTTCCAATGAAATGCTCTCTGACTACTTTGCCCTGGAAGGCGGGACAAGGCAATGTTGCCCTCTGTCTCCCTTAGTCTTCGCCATTAAAATTTAGCCCCTTTCAGTAGCCTCTGTCTCCTTCCAGGGTGTATCACGGGAGGTTGTTAAGCTTAGGGTATCATTGTACGCTGATCACCTGCTGCTCTATGTACATAGCACTGCAACCTCCCTACTACCCACCATTCTCTTTATTCTGGATAACTTTTTCTCCAGAATTGAGAACCAATTTTCTGGTTACAAGCTTAATCTCCAAAAGAGTAAATGCAGATAGACTTGACCTTTCAGCTCCAGCTTCAAGTACCCAGAGTGAATATGACTCGCTCATTATCTGCCCTCTTCTCTGCCAACTTTGCCTCCCTTTTCAATCAGATGAAGGCTGATTTTCAGAGCTGGGGTACTTTTCCTGTCCCTTATAGGAAAGATGAATGCTGTTAAAACGAAGAGTTTGCCCAAATTTCTTTATATTTTTCAGTCTATCCAGCAGCTCTTGTACTAATAGGTTTTAAAGTCAATTATTCAGGCTGTTACTTCATTCATTTGGGGAGGAAAGTTACCCAGAGTCAATAGGTCCTTACTTCAGAGATACAAATTCAGTGGAGGGCTTGCACTTGCCAAATTTCTTTATTACTATTGGGCAGCCAACTTTCAATGCAGTGCCCATTCTGGTTGCATTCTCCAAGTACTCCTTAGGGACACTCATGCACGTCTACATCTTTAAAAGATTTACTCTGTTCTGCTCTCCCAATTTCCTCTTCTCACTGCCCTGGTAACCCTGTAGTACAGTCCACATTAAAGGTCTGGTACCAGTTCCGGCACAATTTTAAATTCTCCTCTGAATCCCCAATGGCCCTATTGAAAAAAGAAAACATCCCCCCCCTTTATTGACAATGCCTTCTCTCTCTGGACAAGGAAAGGTATTAAGACCTTTCATGACCTTTAGGACAATGGTGTTATTTGATGCTACCCTGATCTGGCCTTAACACTCTCTGCCTCCATCTCACCTTTTCCACTACTTCCAGATACAATATTTGATTTCCTCAAAATTGTATGTCTTTGCCGATTTACCTCCAAAACAGGCCTGGGATGTTCTATTGACTCCTATGCCCGGACAGAAATCTGTAATCTCTCAGGTCTATTAATGCATTATGGGTTTCAACAAACACTCCGCCAACAAAACTATATCTGCTTGAGAGCAGGAAATGGGTGTTGAATTCACTGATGAGTTGTGGGGTGAGGCTATAGACAAAGTTGGCCCTTTTAGGGATTATACAGTTCCAAATCCAGACTGTCTGAAATGTACCCTTCTGTGATTGATGTTTGTGACAGATATCATACCAACCTGTGTCATCTTTTTTCTATGCCCTAAGCTGAGAGACTACTCAGACTCCATCTTCCAGGTCTTCTGTCCCCTGACAGCAGTTTTTGGTTCCCTGAGGACATACTCTCATTCGGCCCCAAACATGCAGACACTGTGGCTTTCACTACAGTTTTGCAGAATTCTCCTTCAGTGGAAGTCTTTCCAGCCCCCATCAGTATCTCAATGAGTCAGAGATGTCATGTCCTTTTCGCAGTTGGAATAAATTAAATTCTCTCTTCGGGGGTCCACCTGGACGTTTTCTAACCTGGCAACATTTTATTTCTTATTTTCAGTCCCTCCAGAGACTGCTTGATTAATCATGTGTGAATGTTATATCAATAATAGTGCCTAGGTGTGTTACTTTTTCCCTTTTCTTTTTTTCTTGTATATTTGGTCCTTTGCTGTTTTGTGTGTGTTTGTGTTTTCATTGAATTGCTTTAAATTTTGTGTTGTGTATGGCTGGGAGGGATCTCTGTGGGTGTGGGGTGGGTCAAGGGGGTCTTATTTGGTTGAGGGGAGATGTGGGGGGTTATTTTTGGTGGGATGGATGATCTTTTGTGCGGGGGGGTTAAATTATAAGGTGTCCTCACTGTTAATTTCAGATTCAAACTTAATAAAAAAATTATTCCAAAGAATTGGCTTGGCCGGTAGTGGGAGCAACTGTTGAGATCTGAACTTCTGTTCCAAAAAATACATAGATAATGCAGAAAAGTGTTTGGATTGATGCTGTTCGTCATATCCGGGAGTAAAGATATTGGTGCTAACGTGTTGCGCCAAAATATCACTAGCACCTGTGTGTTGTTTGGGATATTCACCACCAATTTAAAATATCTATGGTATATTGAAGGAAAATGCAGAAACGCTTCAGCTGGAGAGTCCATTAAAACGTCCAGACCTTTCTCTCTGTATGCTGTCTGCCAAAAGAGGGTTCCACAATTCTACAGGAGAGAGAGAGAGCGAGAGACAAAGGGAGAGACAGTATTCATTGCATCGCTCCACTCACATGCACACATACAACTCAGCTAATCAGACTGGCGGTGCAGCTCTGTCACGATCACTAGTCTATGGAAGCAGGTTTGTGCACAAGTCCACATGCTTTTATCTCCTGCCTACACACTGGTACTGTCGTTCGGTCTACTGCCCACGTTCTACTGTATATTCATGTTATCATCACTACTTTGAACAAATAGACTATTGTTTTTACACAGCCATCCGCCCGGCAACTGCTGTTCAATTGCTCAGAGCTGAACCCTTGCTTCAAATATGTGCCCAGAACGCATTTGTGCAAATGTCCCAGATGACGTCAATTGCCGGTTTCCAGAGCATGAATAGTTAGCGTTTGGTTTTTATAAGGAGACATTTTAGCGGTAGAACCCTCTGTGTGCTTACAGAAATGTATCTTTGAATTATTTTGAAGGTGAAGGAAAGGACTAATGTGAAGGTTAGCTGGGGATCAGTGAAGTCGCCAGAAATCATGAACTGGTATGTTTGGTTAACAGAGGGTATTTTTCTTCACTGGAAAACGTGCCAGGGATTATATCATTGGTCCAAACTGCTTCAAACTGGTATGCTTTGATTATATGTGAAGGAATGGAATTCATCTTTCTAGAGAGTATCCCAAGGCAATGCCAGCAGAATTCTTCGTATAACACCAGAAACATTACATTACCCACAGAACTGATATGATCGATGAATAATTCAGCAGGGAATGCATTGTGCGTGTGCGCGCATACGCATGTGCTCGAATGCTGCCAAGGTAGAACTCTTTGTGTTCCAGAGGAAAACCAGCAAGTCTAATTCAATTCTCTTCAAATTTAACATCCCACAAAAGTGGAATCAAATGTAGCAGAAAGAATGCATTGGGTTGGTTCTTACTGGGGTCTGTGTAAATTAATTGGGCTGAAGAGGCTAGTTTCTTCTGTCTGCAGGCTTGTCATCGATCCATGTGGCCTAATTTAGCCTGCAATCCAGTGTGTGTGTGCGTGTGATTTAGCCTCCTATTGACGTCCTAGATGTCCTCATGTAAAATCTACAATGATAAAACTTGTGTTCTTTATAAAGCAAGGCTGCTCAAAGGTTGGACATCCATCCACTCACTGTTGTTTTCACCTTTGACCTGTCATTAATGTGCAAATGGAGGATTGCGGAAGCACATGAGATTTGAATGATACATTTGAATGTTAGAGTCACAAAACAATAAACAGAAGGCAACGGCCAGTGTAGACAACCTGTAACATAAAGACATGTGAAGCAGAGAGTTTTAAATACACTAATTATTGGGTTGTGAACCGTTGTGAGAAGATGGAACATAATGACGACAGAAGGTAGAAGTCCAAATATGGGTATGTAAGTCATGTCCGAAGGTGACCACAGGGGGGTGCCAGAACCCCATGGCATGACAGCCACGACACGTCGTCTATGGAATGGCGTGGATAGACTGACATGTGTATGCGACAATAAAGGAGAAGGGGTACCTTCTCACACTATACAGAGATTATAGCGTTGAAATAATGCTGATGCACGTCAATCTATAGGCACCTAGTTTTGGATGCATAAATGCCCTGAAGGTAGAAATGGAAAAGCCAGAGCTTGGATTTGTAAGGAGCTAAATGCTCTAATTAGACATTTAAACAAGGTTAGTAGTTATCCCTCTCTACCATAAACCCATACCCAAACCCCTTTATCCATACCCTAAATGTTTTAGAATTAAAGGCAATTGGTGTGATTTTCTGGAGTAACATAAGCTCCACCCTATTCATTGTGTCAACCAATCATATCTGCCTAAAAGACACAAGTGTAAAACGCCATGTCCATGCCCAGTGGTCAATACCTTGATTTCCACTAGGTAGTGTGCATCCTGAAGGCCTCTGCACATGGGACATGGAAGAGCGGAGTTGCGTCTGAGAAGCCGCTGATGTCTCGAGACGAAACCAATCGGATTAAGGTTTATGGTCATATCGTTCCATGAACCACAATGGGGGGGAAGCTGTTTTCTATAACGATGTCTTGCGCCGTACCTTGCATGGAGAAGAGCTGATACCACATCCCATGTGAGGAGCCAGAGGCCTTGACACAGCTATAGCACTGGAGCCTGCTAGCAGGCTGGTAGTTGTTGCTTTTTCTGACATTATTTCATGCCAATGTCTTCCTCCCCAGATCGTTTAACTCAGAGAATTTATGCTCCTACGGAAATGACGTCGCTGAGTTGGGAGCAAAATCTTGCTCTATAGTAAATGAAAGGCACAGCTGAAGCGAAGTTTTATTCCTTTAATAAAACTCCTAATTTCGTAAGTTGGTGGTATTCCTCAGGCCTTGGCCATCAGAAATTATGCTCTGTACTGTGTTCTTAGATATCTCTACACTGAATGGAAAGGGATGACAAGGTCAGGAGACAGACAACAAATGGAAACCGTATGACAGTAATCAAAAAACACATAGTCACAATCATACCAGAACATCCATCCTCATCCCGTTTATCTTCCTCAATTATCCTTGTCCTTTGTCCTTTCTATATCTCCTATGTGACCTCTATCTCCTATGTCTCCTTTATTACCTATGTCTCCTCTATCTTCTGTCTTGTCTTCTTTATCTCATATGTCTCCTCTACTCTTTTGTCTCATATGTCCCCTTTATCTCCTATATCTCCTCTCTTCTGTTTAGTATGTCTCCTTTATCTCCTATAGGTCCTCTCTTCTGTGTCGTATGTCTCCTCTCTCTCCTATATCTCCTCTCTTTTGTCTAGTATGTCTCCTTTATCTCCTATATCTCCTCTCTTCTGTTTAGTATGTCTCCTTTATCTCCTATAGGTCCTCTCTTCTGTGTCGTATGTCTCCTCTCTCTCCTATATCTCCTCTCTTTTGTCTAGTATGTCTCCTTTATCTCCTATATATCCTCTCTTCTGTCTCGTATGTCTCCTCTATCTCCTATATCTTCTTTCTTCTCTGTAGTATTTTTCTTCTATCTCTTCTATCTCTTTTCTTCTGTCTTGTACGTCTCATATCTCCTAATTTCTGTCTCGTATATCTCCTCTATCTCACGTGTCCTCTCATCTTTCTTTGCCACCTGGCTCAGAGACTTTCTTGGCTCTGCCGGTCCCTCATCTCACTGGGGATACAACACAAACCCATAACTATACCCTGAAGGAGTTATCAAGTAAGCTTGTTATCTAGCAAATAGCAGTCACTTGATTTTTTGTTTTTCTCCACCTCCTTCTCCTCCTCTTCATCATCTGTCATTTTATGATGTTGGAAATAATTGCGACTCCAGTATATTGCTTCGGGGGAAATCGGTGCGGTGGGCGTTTGTGCTTTAGTAGAAAACATGTTGTCCTCAGAGGAGTTTAAACTCAGCCTCAGTTTGGCCTCCAAGCCAGTGTGATGAATGATCTGCTCGGTGAGATGGGGAGATTGAGTGAGAAGATTGAGATGGAGAGTGAGATGTAGAGAGATTGAGATTAAAAGAATGAGATGGAGAGAGTGGGAGAATGAGATGGAGAGCGTGAGATGGAGAGAGTGAGATAAAGAGAGTGAGATGGAGAGAGAGTGCGATGGAGAGAGAGTGAGATGGAGAGAAAGTGAGATGGTTGAGAAAGTGAGATGGAGAGAGTGGGAGAATGAGATGGAGAGAGAATGAGATGGAGAGAGAGTGAGATGGAGAGAGAGTGAAATGGAGAGAGTGAGATGGAGAGATGGAGAGAGAGTGAGACGGAGAGAGTGAGACGGAGAGAGTGAGACGGAGAGAGTGCGATGGAAAGAGAGTGCGATGGAGAGAAAGTGAGATGGAGAGAAAGTGAGATGGAGAGAAAGTGAGATGGAGAGAAAGTGAGATGGAGAGAGTGGGCGAATGAGATGGAGAGAGAGTGAGATGGAGAGAGAGTGAGATGGAGAGTGCG
>JACXGM010025848.1:0-15355 GCA_016801145.1 Umbra pygmaea | reverse complement strand
AAATTACACAATATAGCTTTAAAAAAGCTTTTTTGTATGTTTTTGTCTGTTGTGTGGAACCGGGTTGCAAGTTTAAGTAGGCTTATCATGAATACTAAGCAGTCGCTATAGCCTACATTAAAATGTTGTTACCCACACGGAAGGATCATATATCGACATATATTGCAAAAAAAATATTTTTTAATATGTACCTATATTTTTTTTAAACATATACAAATACATTTATTATATGGCCATATTATACATATATTTACATATTTGATTTTGGCCGTTTTCAAATATGTTTTAATATGTCTTAAATATATGTAAATATATTGACATATATCAAGCAGTCGCAGGCGGTGCAGTGGTTTGTGTATGCACTGGGAGTCTGCCAGCAACACTGAAAATGCCTTCACAGGTTTGGTATAAGGAGAAATCATCAAAATAAATGCAATTATCTAAATAATAAGTGATAGATTGTCTATGTGGGTTCATCAGAGCCGGAGATATCACACATCGACATTTTTTACTTAAAACTGCTTAAAATACTGAATAAACACATTTCATTATCTTAACATAATACATTACATGTTAAACTATATAATATGCAATGTATTATGATATTTTTGGAAGTGCAAGTTATATATTTCAGTAACATATTCAGGACACATATGTACATATATGTTGAGAAATATATGTACATATATTTTTTACATGATTTTCCGTGTGGGTAATCAGCTATGATTCCTGATCTAATCAGCTTTAAATCCTGAAGCATGACATAAATTAAGCTCTAATTTTACCATGGTTTTATTCCGATCCCAGGGAGCAATACAATACAAATGAAAATGTATTTCTGTACACCAAGTCACTTTCCATATTAGCTTCTGGTAGTGACCAAATAGTTAAACAGATTTTGTTTTCTCCTGACCCTGGAACCAACACTTGAAAACTTGCATGCAAAGTCAATGCGCCAAATGTCCATGCCGACACAATGTTCTCGAGGTGCTGGCAAAATGTGCGTTACATGCACGGCGTGCACACTAGCACAGACCGCATGCACGGGAGTATGCCCCCAGGCATATGCAAAAAATGCACCTCCTACTACAGCACCCCCAACTTAAAAACAAAGTATAATTGGATTGACGCCGATCTACATACATGTGTGAACAGGCAAATAAAAAGGGCAATTTACAGCAATGTCCAGTTTCCCAAATGTAATTGGAGCTATTGTCTGCACTCGTGTTGCTATAAGGGCACAGAGTGAGAATGAATTTGCTTTCTTTAATTAAAAGCATTATCATTCCATTAATGTCCAAATCATATGTGATGCAGACATGTTATTATTAACTAATGTAGTGGCTCTTGGCCTAGGTCATCCCATGACTCCTTCATATGGAGGAACAGCAGTGTTGGTTGCAAACTTGAGGCCGGAGCTGTGCGCGATGGCTGGCTTGTAGGTATGGAGTAATCCAGATATTCTACATTCTACATCAATTGCAATTTTAACTACTGCAGTGCCTAATTGAGTAACCTTGCAGGCAACAGAGGATAACACCTCAAACGGTGGCTGCTCAGCCCTTTCACCAACCCACAGAATGCAGAGATTTTTGCAGTTTTATAAATGAGGCCCCAGAAACATAAATACAGATACTGATTACTAGATTAAATTCCAGAGTAAGTTAAACTGGCAGACATAAGTAACGGAGAGAGGAAAGGTGGAATTGCAACACAGACAAAAGCAAAGAATAAGGGAACTGTAGAACTGTCCGGGGTAAACAGTACAAAATGGAGTTGGTAGCAGAGATGTACCAAATCCAGGTCACCAGGAGGGGGCGACCATGACATGTATCGACCTGTCAAAGTTTGCTTGTTGCTATTCCATACCCACAAATCAACCATTCTTTGGTAGTTGACCTAGTTCCGTTTTTGACACCGCAAAGCAACGTACAACACAATTTCAAAATATGTAACGTGTGGGGCACAACAGTCACTCGTTTTTTCTATTAACACAAAAATTAAGTTATTGAAACTACCTTATTAATACATTATCAATGATGAACTGAACAAGCTACAACACTGTGGCCAGCTATTGTTGCCCCAGATAAGCTAACATCATCAAGCAGATCTATATGTGTGTTACTTGTACTTACCAGGTCCAAACCTGATCAATGAGTGGTCTTGAACGTTAGTGTATTGAAATATGTTTGTTTTGATAGGGGCATCTTTTTTATCCATCTGCCAGTTTCCATTAGGACTTTCTCTCTCACACATATACACACACACTATAGAAAATATCCCAGTGATTGATGAAGGGAGGGCAGGTCTTCCATGCAGCGGCATGTGCAAGAGACAAAACATTTGACATCTCTGGCTGTGATTAACCAACATAGACAAATTACACCTCCTTATTTGTAGCAGAAACTTCTCTTTCCAATGCTATCAAGCATTTAGTTTGCAGTATGACTCTTTGAATCTCTCGAGTGTCAATCATCTTTAATAATGCTTAGACAAGTGTTTTAGATTCTGAAGAGACATTGCACATCTCAATGTTGGGATATGCAATAATATACAGCTGTGGTCAAATGTTTTGAGAATGGCACAATTACTTGTCTCCACAAAGTTTCCTGATTTCTTCTTCACAACAGTTGAGCCTCTCTAATTGAAGTTCTTGATGATCCGATAGATTGCACCTAAATCAACCATTTAACTAGCAGCAATATCCTTGCCTGTGAAGCCCTTTATGTGGAAAGCACTGATGATGGCACGGGTTTCCTTGCAGAAAACCATGGTTGACAGAGGAAGAACAATGATTTCAAGCACCACCCTCATTTTAAAGCTTCCAGTCTGTTATTCTAACTCAATCAGCATGACAGAGTCATCTCCAGCCTTGTCCTCGTCAACACTCTCACCTTTTTTAAAGAGACAATCACTGACATGATGTGAGCTGGTCCTTTTGTGGCAGGGCTGAAATTAAGTGGAAATGTTCTTTGGGATTAAGTTAATTTTCTCAGGGAGGGACATTGCAATTCATTGAAATTCATGTGATAACTCTTCAAGACATTCTGGAGTATATGCAAATTGCCTTCATCAGCACTGAGGCAGCAGACATTGTGAAAATTAGTATTTGTGCCTTCTCAAAACTTTTGACCATGGTTGTACCAGCCCAGCCTTGGTCGATGGATCTTAATTGGAGTCGCCAGGCTCGCATTACCATCCGGACTGGGGGAAACAAAACTGTATGACACAATGGGTTTGATGCACACTGTTCCATTCACTCTGGTCCTGAGTGTAATGCAATCCCTGCATCTCCAATTAAGATCCACCGACCGCAGTTGGACTGTACAGTATGTGTAAACATATTCATATAAAATGCTAATTTAAATGGTACAACTTAAAGGACCACTCCAGATCCCTAAACACCACAATATTGTTGTGTTATTCATGTTTCTGGCATGACAGTAACTAAAAGCTCCTTCTCAGTGTGTTCTGTGAATCCCAACTCGGCCACCGTAAGTTTCCAAATTGTACCTTCGGTGACGTTTTTTTATGAAGGCATTTTTGGAATCTACAGCTAGATTCAGAGAAGGCGTTTGGTTGGCTTCCTGATCTTAGCTTGTCCCGGCCCTGAATTGAGTTGATTGTAGAATAAAACTCCCCTGGTTGTTTTGAGAAAATTACTTACTGTATTCTTCGATTAAATACATAGCTAAATAACGGGATTTTGTTTTCTACAATGGCTACTACAAGTGACAAAGAGATATATAGTTTGTTTAACACTTAGTTGACTTGGTGAGAATTACTGACAATTTTACTGTAAGTTTTACACTTCAAAGTAGGCCTCAGGCTTAGCCTAAATTGAACATCACTGGAAGCTTCTCTAGCTAAAGCCAGGCATTTGTTATCGTGGGGAGTCGGGCACTTCCGTGGGTGTAGTATTGGTAGTAGCCGTTTAGCACACATTAGTATCGATGTGTTTATGTATATTCATGGATAAATGCAAAGTCGCTGAATATTGCTCAGTCTGTACCATTTCCAACCAGGTAGGTGATATAGATGTCGATTGACTTGTTGAGGATTATTGACCAAAATTGTTAGAGTCGACGGTGAAATGGATACCAAGCTGAAGGCATTGTGTTGGGTAGCATTAGCATAACACACTGTGTATTTGTGTATATACTTGAATGAATGTAAAATAAATAATTTGATTTGACAGAATTATTACCCAGTCTGCATGAATTGGAGCTAGGAATGGGATATAGCTGTCGATCGACTCCGGAGGATTTACTGACAAGTTGTATCGGTCAAGGTATGGTAGATAAATAGTTAGCTAACTAGTGAGCTCCAGACAAAGTCACTCAACTGGGGAGTCGCCCTCGAAGTAACGTTGGAGACGTATTTGTCAAAGGGGTTGATGGTGCACTAACTAACTAGCTGCCCATCTAGCATGTATCTTTTATGTTTGTGTATATTATGGTGAATTGCTAGCTAGTAGACAACGGGCTTAGGCTACATTCAATGTCACTGGAAGTGACTCGCAAGGTGGCAGGCCCTAAGTTCGCTTTTAATTCTGGACCTTGTGGTAGTTCAAGTGCAAACTGATACAGAAGCGCCCAAAATGTACTCTTGTTTGATTTCGGATCTAAATGTAGGCACAACATTGTATATGACATAAATCATATATGGTAGCATATATTAATAATTTATTTACTCTGGATTTGTCCTTTAAAGAAGAAACATGGGTTTCGGTTTGAGCATGTGAGCGAAGTGGTCACACGTGGATGAGGCTCCTGCGTTTTAGCATTCCTTTCAAAATTTTCACATAGCATTGTAATTTCTAACATTGCACATTTTATATACATTTAGCTCACCTTTTCCACTAAATGCTGCACAATTCAAAGTGAAAACTACATGTTTATAGCGGTCCATTCTGATGTGACCGACGTCCGGTTTCATGTCACAGATTTGGGGATGGCACCTGCCTCCACTGAACCTCATCCAGTCACACTTGGCGGAGCTGGAATCCCATCTCTAGTCCCACCTGAAGACCCTCCGTAACAATTTTATCATGGATATTACGGCTGCTCTCACGGTCCAGATGAACACGGCTATTGACAAGTCAATGGCCCCATTTTCTGCAGCCTTGGATGGGGTATGTTTAGCTGCTGACGAACAGGCTCACTGTCACAGTGTAGTTGGGTTGAAGGAAGGGAGACCAAGGCAGATAGAGAAAGGTATCACATGTACTTAAAGGAACAAAACACATCCAAATGACAACCAAAGTCTACAATGCAATGCACCGGAATACTACAAGGAAAATACACAGGAAATATACTCAAGAATATAAGGAGTCCATATCTCAGTAAATACCACGCCAGCCCACACTGGGCTGGGCATGACACTCACCCTTTCTAAAGATTAGTTTTATCTGATTATAGTAACCAGATTGTAGCCTTGGAGGAAACAGTTGCCCATTTAAAAAGAGAAAATCGTCATCTAGCCTAGAAGACTGATGATCTTGAAAGCCTTTACAGATGTTGTAATCTCCAGGTGGTCAGATTACCTGAGGGTTCTGGGTTCTTTGCAGAGGCTCTCCCTTCCATTTTCTCATTAACTCCAAAATTGGACAGAGCCCTTAATATCAGTAGACTTTCTGTGGACAGGAAGGACACCTCTAAACCATGCATCTTCACAACCTGGTTCTACTTCTTCCATGGTATGAAGAAGTAGCAAGGCTGTGCTACTTCGGAGGTGGAGAGAGGACATTGTTTTCTGTGGCAGGAAAGTGTTTTATTCAGCTCTAAATTCCTCCCAGTGAAATGACTGCTTCATGATAAAGGGATAATGATTTCCTTGCGTTTTCCTGCATGCCTTCGACGTTGAACATTCAGGCAGAGACACAGTTTGAATCCCACAAGTATGCCCATCGATATTATGATTGGCACTTTTATGTTTAATGTGCTTTGTTTGTTGTTCTGATGGCAGCATGATAGATGACACAGCTTGACAGCTCAATGGTCCATGCATTGCAAACTGTATGAGTTCTTGTGAATTCAGTAGATTGTACCTAAGGGCATGTTTTCAAGGGTATATCTTTATTTTTACCAAGCTGCCCATTTTATTTTATTAATAATGCCATAAAAATTGTATCTGGTTGGCTTGGATCCTTTATGGGGATATTGTGGTGCACCCATTGGGCACATTTATTTTGGAGGTATTATTATTTTTATATTTTTCTGCTGACATATTATCCTGCTACAAGTTGTTTGGTAACGCAGTTGCTTGATTGGTACAGGATTGGACTCTTCTGATGTTGCTAACATATTTATTACAGGTTATTTATCAAGAGAAGTTTTGAAACAATCACCCTTTTTGTATTACGGCCATTGTGGGTCTATGGGCGCCATTTTGTTTTGTTATGATATCTGTATTTTTCTACTTAGAATTAGAGTGTTTATAGAAAACTTTGTCCTAGATTTGCATATTTCCTATTTCCTTTTTTTTCTTCAACTGTGTTTCTGCCCTTGTTGTGTTAATAGAATCTAGGTTAATATAATCAATGCTGTTATAACATAGCATCTACCATGTTAGGGTAGAGGTGAGACATCTGTTCAGGTGCACTGGAGTTATCGTACATTTTGCATGCTGTTTCCATTCAATGTTGAATAAAGACTTGGGGCTAGGGTGGGGGGACTTTGTATGTGTTTCTCTGTTTCAGTTTTCTTAGTTTTTATCCTTTATTTGTCCATTCTTTATGTTTTGCCTTAGGGTTTTTTTTGCCTATATTTGTCATAGATGGCTAACAATGCTAAAATGTTTGTCCACTCTGGAACATTATTTCCCCTATTATATTTGTTGGATAACAATTCTAATGTTGTGGAAGGTGGAGCAGGTGATATCCCTGATGTCCATATATTCTTTCTTTTCCCATGTACATCACTCTTTCTCCTGTATTGACTAGTTTTTTGTTGATCACTCGCTTCTACTGAATGTAATGTCAACTGAACATTTACCAATTGTTAAATCGGATCATGGCCTCCTTACTCTTAACATAGTTCTTTCAATTCACCCCTCTATGCTGGAGATTCAATTCCCTTCTTTTATCTGATGCAGACTTCTGTGGCTTTATCAATACCTCTAATGATAACTTCCTGTATTCTAATCAGGCTCAATCTGCCCTTCGCCCCTACGGGAGACACTATTTTAGAGACCTATATTAGAGGTGAAATTATCTCTTACTGTTCTCATCTAAATAAAACCCAGACAGCTAAATTGGAGGACATTGCAAAAGCTATATAAAAACGGAGCAAAATAAACAACACCTGAACTTGCAGTCTGAATGTAATATTTTATCCACCAAGAATGTAGAAATGTTCCTGTTGCGAGGGCTACATACTACAAGCATGGTGTCAGGGTGAGCCGTCTGTTGGCACACCAATTAAATCACTGTCCTGCAACTCATCTGATTCCCCAAATTACAGACTCTTCTGGTATCTTTATTTCTCATCCTAAGGAGATTAATGATGCCTTCACATCTTTCTATTCCTCACTTTACACATCTGAGTTCTCATCAGAAACCACCAATATGAATCTATGTTTTGATTTTTTTGAGACTCCTATAGTCCCGGCTGACATTGTAGAGGCCCTTGACGTTCATTTGAGCCTTGAAGAGGTGATTGAGGCCATCAAATATATGTAAAGCAGCTAAGCTCCAGGTCTAGATGGATTTCCAACTGAGTTCTTTAAGAAATGTCACATTCAGCTGGCCAATTTACTAATATCAATTTAATTTAATCAGTCACTGGAAGTTGGTGTGTTGCATCAATAGCACTTCGTCTTTAGAAGGGAAAGTACCCCACCTCCTGTTCTTCATGTAAGCCTTTTAGTCTTTTATAATGTTGATGTGAAAGTGTTTGTGAAGTTCATAGTGAGGTGTTTTGAAGTAGTGTTACCAGGGGTAATTTCATTGGAACAGTCCTCCCTGAATGCAGAGAAGGCCTTCAATAGAACTGAATGGGACTACCTATTTGCTGCTCTTTGAAAAGTCTGGATTTGAAATTTAGCTTGTGGATCCGACTATCATATGCATCGCCAAGGGCTAGTGTCTGTACTAATGACAGTCTATCTGACTACAGAGAATGCCCTCTGTCCCCCTTTACTCCTAGCCATTGCCATTGAGCCCCTCTCAGTAACACTGTAGCCTTCTGTCACTTTCCAATGTGTATCACGTGAGGGCATTGACTATAGGCTATCATTACATGCTGCTCTATGTACATGAACCTGCAACCTCCTTAACCTCCATTCTCTCAAACCTGGAGAACTTAGTTTTTTCTCGATACAAGCTCAACCTCCAAAATAGTGAGTGCTTTCCAATCAATCCAGCATTGTTGCAGTTTCAGCAGATAGACTTGCCTTTTCTGCTTAACCGCTCCAGCTTCAAGTACCTTGAAGTGAATGTGACTCGCTCATTATCTGCTCTCTTCTCTGCAAACTTCAATACCCTTCTCACTCAGATGAATACAGATGTTCAGAGGTGGGGTTATTTAACTTTGTCATTTATAGGAAAGATTAATGCTGTTAAAATGAATAGTTTGCCCAAATTTCCGTAAATGTTTCAGTCAATCCCATTGCTCTTGCCCAAGTAATTGGCAATTAATCAGGTGGTTACCCAGAGTGAGTAGGTCTTTACTTCAGATATGCAAATTCAGTGGGGGACTTGCACTTGCAAATTCTCTTTATTACTACTGGGCAGCCAACTTTCAGAAGCTCATATTCTGCTTGCATTCTCCAAGTACCCCTTGGGCCACATAGATATACTATCATGCACATCTATATCTTTACAGACTTTACTGTGTTCTGCTCTCCCAATTTCCCCTTCACGCTACAATAGGCAATCTTGTGGTAGAGTCCACGCTAAAGATTTGGTACCAGTTCTGGCACCATTTTAAATTCTCCTCTGCATTGGCTATGGACCCTATTAAAAGAAAACATATAATATAGGTTAGGGATGCACCGAAATGAAAATTCTTGGCTGAAACTGAAAACCGAAAAAGAGGAAACCAAGGCCGAGAACCGAAACACAGAAAGAAACTATGATGTCACACATGTATACATCTAGTAATTTTGTGGCAGACTGGGAAAACACTTGACTTTCTGGGCTGAATACATCTTGGGAAACTACAAACTCTCCTTAAAACAAATCTGTTTGAATCACTCAGATATCTTTATCACAATTTTTTTTTCATTTTTAAAATGAACATTACCTGCAGATATTGGTTGCATTCAATAAAAATTATTATAACAAATTATTATGCTAAAAATTATATATTTAATGTATTAAAGAAGTGTCCAAAAATGTTAATTTCATTGTGATTACCTACGGTTAACATAAGAGATGATAAAATACTTTATCAGTTTCAAAACAGCATATCTAGCTCATCCTGTAAATATCATTTTCGCTCCAATTACAAATGTATACCCTAAAACGTTTTAATATATTAGCCTAATTCAGCAAGTTTTGTACAGTTGTGTGCTATCGTACATGTTTTATCCTCTACATTGGAGATATGGAGAGCATCGCCAATGTGGAATTGGCTTTCAATTTATTTGTACAGTAAATGACTACTTGTTTAGTAATATATTAATACACCTAAATCAGCTGTTGGCAACAGTGACCATATTAATGACATTTAAACTGTCAACAAGCTACTCTCTTATCTATTCGTTGTTGCTTGACAAAATGTCAAGTTCAAACAGCAGCGCAAAGAAGGGGAAAATGTAAGGGGGCTACTACTCTCGGAATCAACACCTCTCGCTTCCAATTAAAGATGGATACAAGTTTATCCTTTGCTGATTAAAATCTAATCCTTCATGACATTACTGCAATGATGTTTATATATCTTTATCATAGCCTATTCTCATAACTTGCCAGCTAAAACTGATAAGCACTTCGCAGCATTGGCTCAACCCTCTTCTAAAAATGGGACTGTATTTTGATGTAGCGTAAATGGAAATCCTTTTGTTCATAATCACTTTGTGAATGTAAATGTCAGTTTAAAATACAAGGCTGGATTAATAACTTTTAGCAAGTTATTTTTAAGTTAAATACAGGCTGACTTCACTGATCGGTTGTTTGTGTTTGTCTGCTGCAGCACTCAAGAGCATTTGACCAGGCTTAAAAATCTGGCTAGCTAACATGTAAAAAAACACTGAAATTAACTGTTTTTCACAAGTAATCATTGGTATTTTGTACATTACAATTAAGTTAAGGAGGTGTATAGGTGTAACCTATACAAAACGTAAAAAAAATTAATTTTGACAGGGAACACATTTTCGATCTTATTTGGCCTATATATAGCCAACAATGAGTGAACGCAACATCAGACGGGTTCTTTCTTGCAGTCCACACAACTATACAATCTATGCTTCAGACAAGCACGTGCAGGTCGCGGTTTCTGTTTGCGTCATCACAACATTTTGGCCGTATTGTTTTAGTGATAAAAGTCTTTCGGCCGAAAACCGAAAATGCACTTTTGGGCCATTTTCGGTGGCCGAATATTCAGTGCATCCCTACTATAGGTTTTTGAAATGTGTTCACTTAAACTTCTCCTTTTATAATGTCTGTTTTTGCCCTAGTCTGTTGCTGTTTTTTGCTTGTTTTTCTTTCTGTTATATGCTTTATGCTGCAACAGTAATACAATAATCGACAACCTCTTTCTGATCTGGGCTACTTATATATTAACCGCTAACCCTACTTATTGAACCCGGCTGTACACACTCCTAAATCAGACAGATCTACAACACACAAGCCTCCCTAACCTAAGCCCTATCCTAGCTGACAGCCAAATCAGATAGAGGTTGCCCCGTAACTTAAAGGGAACATTCCCCATTTCTCAAACAGTAACATAAATAGCATGCAATGCACTTCATAATAACTCAAAATACTGCAATATACACATACAATTCAGAATATACACATACACTTCATATATATACATAGAGTCCATGATCTCTGTCCATGTCCACCCCTGCCATCTGCTGGGCAGGGTGTGACGGTATCCCCCCCAAAGGCCTTCACTCTGGGAAGACCAGAAGGTAGGGCGTGGAGGGCCAAAACCCCCCAAGCAGTCAGAATCCCCCCCCCAAAGGACTCACCCAGGTGGTGGTTCCGCCGGAGGTCTCTGCCGGGCAGGCAACCAACCCATGATGGCTGGTTGGCGTGGCAGTGACATCCTAACAGACCCCGGTGGTGGAGAAGTCCAGCGGACAGGAGGCCCTGTCGGCGGTGGAGCAGGAGGCCCTGTCGGCGGCGGAGTAGGAGGCCCTGTCGGCGGGGGAGCAGGAGGCCCTGGCGGCGGAGCAGGAGGCCCTGGCGGCGGAGCAGGAGGCCCTGGCGGCGGAGCAGGAGGCCCTGGCGGCGGAGCAGGAGGCCCTGGCGGCGGAGCAGGAGGCCCTGGCGGCGGAGCAGGAGGCCCTGGCGGCAGAGCAGGAGGCCCTGGTGGCAGAGCAGGAGGCCCTGGAGGCAGAGCAGGAGGCCCTGGCAGCAGCGGCGGAGGGAGCCCAGCCAACTCCAGCGGCGTGGTGGGCCCAAAAGGCTCTGTGACAGAGGGAGTCCCAGGAAACATCAGTGCTGAAGAGGGCTCTGTATTCTCCACCGCTGTGCTGTCCTCAAACCCCGGCGGAGGAGGCAGGAACAGGCCCTCCAGGTCCATGACCGTGTGGGGCTCCAGCAGTGGTCAAGGTGGGGCCCAGTGTGGAGCCGGCTGAGGAGGTGTCAGGCGTGGGGCCGGCTGAGGAGGTGACTGGCGTGGGGCCGGCTGAGGAGGTGTCTGGCGTGGAGCCGGTTGTGGAGGTGTCTGGCGTGCTGTAGCCAGGCCTTGATGAAAAGGAGGCAGCAGCAGCTGAATGTCAACATAGGGGCCTGTGGCAGGTGGAATGTCTGTGTACACCCACCATGGCTCATTGGCGGGTGTACATGTTGCCGTACAGGCCCCTGGCGGAGCCACTGCTGCCTGCCCTGGCTGTTTCTCAGAATGTATCCAGGTCCGCCCGCAAGGGCTATAGCCCCCCCAAAATTGTTTTGGGGAGACCCAAGTTATTATCTCCATCTGCCTCCTCTAGCTCCTCATCAGAGGAAAATAGTTCCAGGTCCCCGTCCCAATACTTATTGGACCGGTGCTCTCTTGCGGTTTCTATCTCTGGCTTGCATGTGGTCATGTCAGCCCTCTGTAAATAGTCCCCATATGGCCACATATGAGGCGTTCCGCCAAAGACTCTGTAGAGCCTGGTGTATTCCTCCTCTGGTGTTTCTGCCTCTAGGTCCAAGCTCAGTCTTTCGTGGTGGTTGATTATTGTACTACTGTTGCCGGGTGTCGTTGGTGTTACGCTCTTCAACTATCCACAGGTGTTGTAACAAGTGAGTCCCGCTATCGCAGTCTCAATGTAATTGATGTATGGTATGTTAGCTAGCAGCATTCGTTCTGCTGTTGTAAAGAGAACTTAGGCTATATATGTCATACTTTACTACATCTCGTTAGCCGCGTACCCTGCAACCCAAGTGACTATGTAAATGAATGATTTCACCATTAAAATGATGACCAACAGCTACAACCGTTTCTGCCTCCAAGCTTCCTCTCTCACATACACCACCACGCCTAACTGTGACACAATGATATATTCTTAATCTGATATCCTCTCAGATTGAGAATATATTATTGACAGAGCAAAGTGTGAATTTGGAAAAGTCTGATTTTTTTTACAAGTTGAACGTTCCCTCTCAGCAGACTGAAATCAGGAAGTAGCAAATGGGCATTTACTCCTCATTGGCAGAGAGGTAAGAAAAGATACATTTTAAACCATGCAACTGACTGTTATGAAACAAAATTTATATTGTACTGTATGTAACCTAATAAATAAGTTCCCCCCAATTTTGGGATTTTCTTTGTGAAATAACATTCGTTTTCAAGCAAATAATCGTTTTTTCACAAAATTGTATGATTCATGTCGAGGTAGAAAAAAAACAGGATCACCCCCTTGTTTCAGTATTTTGTTGAACCACCTTTTGCTTTAATTACAGCCTTTAGTCTGTTGGGATATGTCTCTACTAACTTTGCACATCTAGCCGTTACAATATTTGACCACTCTTCTTTGCAGAACTGCTCAAGTTCAGTTAAATTTGATGGTGACCGTTTGTGGACTTCTGTCTTCAAGTCATTCCACATATTTTCAATAGGGTTTAAGTCTGGGCTCTGAGTAGGCTATGCAAGGACATTCACCATTTTCTCCTTTAACCACTGTGTGGTCTGTTTTGCTGTGTGCTTTGGGTCATTGTCATGTTGGAAGGTAAATCTTCTTCCCATTGACAACTTTCTGGCAGAGAGCAGCAGGTTTTCCTTCTATCCTGACAAGTGCTCCAGTCCCTGCTGCAGAGAAACAACCCCAAAACATGATATTACCACCTCCATGCTTTACTGTAGGAATGGTGTTATTTAGATGGTGAGCTGTATTGGATATTCGCCAGACATATCGCTTGGTGTTGAGACCATAAAATTAAATTTTAGTCTCATCTGACCATAATAACTTTTCCCAGGTGGCCTTCTCCAATCTTCAAGGTGCGTTTTGGCAAAGCTCAGTCGTGACTGCATGTGTCCTTTCTGTTGCTTTTTTCTTGCAACAGTCCCATACAAGCCACATTTGTAGAGAATTTTTGATATTGTTGTCACATGCACACAATGACCACTCTTTGTCATGAATTCCTTCAACTGCTTCAGAGTTGTTGTAGGCCTCTTGGTAGCCTCTCTGACCAGTTACCTCCTGGCTCTTTCATCCAGTTTGGAGCGACATCCTGACCCAGGGAGGGTCTGTGTTGTTCCAAATACCTTCTACATTTAATAATGGACTTCACTGTGCTTCTAGGCATTGATAAAGCCTTTGAAATTGTTTTGTATCCATCTCCAGACTTGTGCCTGTCCACAACTTTATCCCGTAGATCTTTTGACAATGCCTTGCCACCCATAGTTGATTGTTGTCTTCAGTTGCACTACCAGGGACTGAAATGCTTCAGGAAAAGCTTGTTTCATGCTGAGCTAATCAAAATGACCACAGCTGATCACAATTGAACATCAATTGGCTTCACACCTGGGTAGGTTTACAAGTCATTTTTAGGCGGGGGTTAATTCTTTTGGTGATTCTGTTGTTTAATTTGTCATTTCTTTTTTCTTACAATTTGTTATTATCTCTTTGACTTGGATGTTATGAGTTGTACATACAGCTGAATGAAACAAAAACTGTGTCTGTCCATTTTCATTTTAGGCTGCAGAGCAACAAAATGTGATTATTTTACAGGGGGGTGATTCTTTTCTACAGCTTATGCTGTAGCACTTGCATTAGCTCGATGAAATGGGACACAAATCATAATATCATGATGACCGTAGTGCCACTTTTACAGTGAGTGGCCAAAATCGCAGACTGCAACTTTAACAAAATGAACATTATGACAGTTCCATAGTGTCTGCTATTACTGGCTAACCCACATTGTTTTTTATTGTTATTATTCAGTTATCCATTAAAAGTGTACAATGTACACTTCACTGTCCATTTCATCAGGTACACCTGTTTAACTGCTTGTTAATGCAAATATATAAATCAGCCAATCACATGGCAGCATGTCAATGCATTTAGGCATTTAGACATGGTTAGATTGGCATGGTTGTTAATGCCGGATGGGCTGGTTTGAGTATATCAGAAAGTGCTGATCTACTAGAATTCTACCGCACAAACATCTCTAGGTTTTATAGAGAATGGTCAGAAAAATAGAAAATATCCAGTGGCAGTTCTCAGGGCGAAAATGCCTGGTTGATGGCAGAGGTCAGAGGAGAATGGTCAGACTGATAGAAAGGCAACACTAACTCAAATAACCACTTGTTACAACCAAGGTATGTAGAAGAGCATCTCTGAATGCACAACACATTGAACCTTGAAGCAGATGGGAAACAGCAGCAGACCACCCCGGGTGCCACTCCTGTCAGCTAAGAACAGGAAATGTAGGTACAGTTTACATGGCCCACCACAATTGGAAAATGGAAAAGTTGCCTGGTGTGATGAGTCTCAATTTCTGCTGCGACATTCAGATGGTAGGGTCAGAATTGTGCATAAACATCATGATATCATGGATTCATCCTTTCTTGTACCAACGATTTAGGCTGTAGGCGGTGCAATTGGGTGGGTAATATTTTCTTGGTACACGTTGGGCCCCTTAGTACCAATTGAGCATTGTTTGAATGCCACAGCCTACCTTTGTATGGTTGCTGACTATGTCCATCCCTTTATGACCACAGTGTACTCTTCTAATGGCTACTTCCAGCAGGATAACATG
>JACXGM010025847.1:0-15125 GCA_016801145.1 Umbra pygmaea | reverse complement strand
ATACAGACTCTATATAATACAGACTAGTATAGACTCTATATAATACAGACTCTATATAATACAGACTCTATATAATACAGACTAGTATAGACTCTATATAATACAGACTCTATATAATACAGACTCTATATAATACAGACTAGTATAGACTCTATATAATACAGACTCTATATAATACAGACTCTATATAATACAGACTCTATATAATACAGACTCTATATAATACAGACTCTATATAATACAGACTCTATATAATACATGCTCTAAAATTCAGACTCTGCTCACAGGGCTTGGTATTATATAGGCTCTGCCAGCAGTGGCTAAAATATTGTAAATAATTATAAGCGTTTTGTGTTTTTTTTTAGTTTTGTCACATATTATTAAATCGAATCTAAATTTGTACCCTCCAAACTGATTTTTCGTGTTTGCATGTGACATAATGGCAACATTCAGGTTGTACCGACAACATCTGTAAAGGGCTGGGTCTTGCTATCTTGATCTCTGGCTCCAAGTATGACAAAAAATATGACTTGTGCTTTTAAAGCAAAAGACAAGCACACTAAATATTGCTGACTTCATTGAAAAATTAACATATTATATAATAAATGCACCCTTTTTATAGTACAACCTCCCAAATGGTCCACTGACCAAGATTTATTTTATTCAGGGACAGCCCTAAAAGCTTGTGTTCGCTGAGGAACATATTTCTAATTTCCTGCTGGAAAATATAGAAAAGAAATCAATGGTCACTCTGACTGAAAATTCAACGCAACTTGGATATCAAAGGGAAAAGCATGCTAAATCCTTCCAGAACAATCTCTGAAGAATCTGACTAGGACTCTACTCCTTCAGGTTCGCCTGGATGTGTTAAACGTTTTTCGATAATATCTCTTAGCGCAGCGCCACACCAGCTATTTGCAATGTAAATTATGCCAGATTTGTGAGAGCCAAGGGGAAGAATGGGGCTAATGCATTCATGAAAGCGAGAGACGGGTAAAACAGACACGTCCACACACATACATACACACGCGGCCTCATTGAAGAAAATATCCTACAGGGTTAACCATCCTTCCTAATATCCAACGCACATCTTTCTGTCTTAAAGAGGCGATTTTGTGTGCAGCTTGCTCTCCTGACTACGGGTTCTGCGTTCGCGTTCATTGTTTAGCCAATCAACGCAGAGATTTAAATTATTTAAAACCTAGTTCGGGGGATATGTTTAAAACATTTTCCAACCCTCAAGAATACGAGAAGGTATGTTTTACGCACCTGGAACTCAATCCCATAGTTCTCTCTGCAGAAGTCTCGTAGTTTGGGGTATACATGCTCTTTCAGCGCGTTCCTCTCAGCTTCTGTGTCTGAAAACAAGATGTCAGACAGAACGTTATGATTAGTGTGATGCATACAGTGACACAGATATTATTAGCAGACAAGTACGTTGCAGGTCTGCTTCAATCCCTAATCAAGACAAATTACACCATGATATATGTTAGAGATCTCAACGTCAATGGAAAATTAATATGCTAGCATTAATACTTTATTATTAGTAAGAATAGGTGTAAAGCGAGAAAGAAAATGAGAACAGACTAAAATAGCTATTAGCTTCATTTCTCAGAATAATCAAGCCAGAGTGGAAGGTGTAGGCTACATTTGATTTATGGGTCTGAGTGGTATGTATTGTCTACATGACATGACACAGGGTCTGAGTTTAAAGTATGTAGTGTATATGTCCTAGGGTCTGAGTGGATAGTATGTAGTGTACATGACATGACACAGGGTCTGAGTGTAAAGTATGTAGTCCAGGGGTGACCAACCCTGGTCCTGGAAAGCTACCATCCTGATTGTTTTAGCACACCTAATTTAGCACACCAGATTCTAATTATTAGCTGGTTGATATCCTGAATGAGGCTAAATTATGTAAGGTTGGAGTGAACAGGGTGGTAGCTCTCCAGGACCTGGGTTGGTGACTCCTGATGTAGTGTATATTTCCCACGGTCCGAGTATGTATTCTAGATGACATGACACAGGGCAGGGGTATTCAACTTTAACCCTACGGAGTCCAGAGCCTGCTAGTTTTCTGTTCTACCTCAACATTAATTGGACTCACCTGGTGACCCAGGTCTAAATAAGTCCCAGATTAGAGGGTTGCAATGAAAAAGTGGAGTAGATCTGGCTTCGAGGTACAGAGTTGACTGTGAGGGACATAGGGTCTGAGCAGAAAATATATAGTCTGCATTACAAAACACAGGGGCTAAGTGGAAAGTTTGATGTGTGAGTATGTAATCTAAGTATCAGCTGGGAAGTTTGGTCTGAGGGGTTATGTAGTCTATATGACACGACATATGGTGCTAACACTTTATTTGGATAGTTAATCTGTAGAAGTTTTACAGACTATATAGAGACGATCTGTAACATTTCAACTAACTATTTACTACCACTCACCCTAAACTTAAACATTCCCAGTAGCCCTTAACCTTTTATTCTAAACTTAACCTTAGCAATCATTAATTTGTTTTTTGATAGTTTCTTATAGTATACATATCTGTAGTGCATCTACAGATAGTCATCTTGACTATCCAAAAAATGGGTAACCCATATGGTCTCAGTGGTAAGTTTTCTCCACATGACATCGGGTCTGACTCTAGAGAATGTTGTCTACATGACATTCTTTTTCCTCTTTCCGCTTTTGTCTGCTCTCAACTGCCCCGGGTTACGGTAATCTGATAGGACAGGACCCGTCCAGTTTCCCTATCGCTCTCTTGCTCTCCCCCCCTCAGTCTCTCTCTCTTCCTCTGTCCACCACCTTCCCCAGCCTCTCTCCACCTCTCTCTCTCTCTCCACCCCATCTCCCCCCATCTCGTAGGTTGGACTGGCCGGTTAAAAACAGACCGTGCCCAGGAGATGAGCAGTCTGTTTAATGATGTCACACATCAATTACAAATCACGCTCAAATATGTCCCATCGCTGCGCAGGACTGGGTCATGCCACAAAACTAGGGCACAATATTGTTGCTGGGAACATTGTGTTGCCTCTAGATTGGCATTGGAACCCAATTGGCTCTCCTCAGCACATAAAGCTGAACTACATTGCATGGCGCTGATAAGGTAAACCAATAGTCTTTTCCCCCCAAGATACACCAAATGTGGCATGTTGGCGTCAGCACGTCACAGAGAAATGTTTGTGTAAAGTGTTTGACAGACATGGCAGAGTGGAAGGCACCTTGAAAACACACACAAACATCCTCTCAGTTCTAGCCGTTTCCACAGAATTCCCTGACAACTACAGCTGACCACCTGTGTAGTAGGCTCCAAGCAATCAGCGTTGAAAATACATTGGAAAGACGTTGGAAAGACATCTTTGTGATTGAATACGCAGACATGGAAAAACATTATTTCGAAAGACTTTGTGCAGTGGGTAGCCTCTATGAAGATTGTGTGCTGCCTAGAGCCTAAAAAGGGTACTTCGTCCCTCAAATTAGGAGCACCTTTGCAGAAATCCTTTGAACCTAAAACCACAGTTAGAACACTTTTGGGTTCCATATAGAACCAACAGTTCTAAATGGAACCCAAAAAGGTCAAACTTGACACAAAAATAAGATTCTCCCAGGACCTCCTCATCTCAATCCAGCCACATAATATCACCACATCTCCATCTCCATGAATCTGCATGATGTCCATTCCTGAGCCCAGCTCTTTCATCAGCTGCCCACGACTCACATAGCAATCACCAGGCCCTATACAATTATCGCTCGCGACGAATGTGTGGGGGCCACAATGCACTTGGTATGCAGAAAGGCTCTGAGATCCGCTGATTGAGTGAGAGAAATGGGGAGAGCGGCAAGAGGGAGTGGAGAGAGAGGGAGTGGAGAGAGAGAGAGGGATAGAGAGAAGGAGAGAGAGAGAGAAGGAGAGAGGGAGAGAGAGAAAGAGAGAGGATGTTTCCGATAAGCCAAGTCTCTTGACATGGCCTAAAGCGATATGTTAATTAGACGATAGTCGCTGACACATACATCACAGTATGCTGTATATGTGTCATTGTGTGAGTAAGAGATGGCTGTCATTATTAAGCCAGGTATTAATAACAAAAAGCAGTTAGGACACAAGTAAGTTGGCTGCATGCTATTGTTGCAAGCACACAGCACGTTTGTAGATACGCACCAGCATATTAAGAAGACAGCATGTCTTCATGTATGAACATGCTAATGTAATAGGCAGATTCAGGTGTATGTAGCTACATGGCGGTGTTGTATAAAGATAGCAGTTGTGTAGGCTGGTACATTGTATCGTAGTAAAAACATAACACTTGTATAAGTAGAAGATAATGTGGTAAGCAGATGACACTTGTATATTACTACATGCTAGCATAGTAAGAATATACACTCACCTAAAGGATTATTAGGAGCACCATACTATTACCGTGTTTGACCCCCTTTCGCCGTCAGAACTGCCTTAATTCTATGTGGCATTGATTCAACAAGGTACTGTAAGCATTCTTTAGAAATGTTGGCCCATATTGATAGGATAGCATCTTGCAGTTGATGGAGATTTGTGGGATGCACATCCAGGGCACAAAGCTCCCGTTCCACCACATCACAAAGATGCTCTATTGGGTTGAGATTAGGGCTGCACGATATTGGAAATAAATTACATTGCGATATTTTGTTTCCTAACGATATATATTGCGATATTGCAAGCCATCAATGTAGGCGAGTGAATCATTACCATTCCATTATTATGAATGATTTCACTAAGAAACAAGCTTCATTCTTTGTAAACAGAAAAGCAGTACAATTTTTTTATAAAACAGCAGCTTTACACCAACCCCCGATTGGTTTATGAAAATATAACTGAAAATCTATATTATTTATAATAGAACTTAAGCATTTTGGTTCACAATCTTTTGTTTTTAAGTCAACTTTTTTTAGCCAACGTGCCAAAGTAAAACAGTGTTGGTCATCATCAAAATCATGGCTAAGCAAATGTGACGGCGTGTAATTGCAACATATCTTTACGATATGAAACGCTATTACGTTTGTTATTTCTTTCTGTCGTTGACAGCCTTTCTGGTAAGGTGTCACACTGGCAAAGGCATGGCAAATAGTGTTTTGTTTTGATTGACATCCGAGATTAGATTTTGTACTCGTCGTAAAGAGCTTTGTGGTGCCGTTTTAAGTGATCAGACAAATGGGTGGTTTTTCCTTGTTTTGTTGCCACAACTTTATAACACTCCTGACAAAGTACCTGTTTTTGGTCAACATCCTATTTTTTGTAGCCGAAATAGTCCCAAAGATGTTGACCTTATTTTTGGTACGAAACCATCCTTTTTTTCCTGCGTAATGCGTATCCTCTTCGTCGCTCATCTTTCGGTAGTACCAGTCTGCCAGTGACAGAGAATGTTGGCTGTGAGCAGCGGCACAACAACCAATCACAGCGAACCAATCACTGTGCAGGCATGCGGAGTGTGCATGTCATCCCAGCAACAAACCATACAACAAACTTGTGTAAACTGTGGTGCTACCTATACTGTCATTGGGTGCTACTCTTCTTCACATCGCGTGTTTTGGCGATGTGACTATCGCACATGCGCACATCGCAATGCCGATGCTAAAACACAACATTGTTCAGCCCTAGTTGAGATCTGGTGACTGTGGGGGCCATTTTAGTACAGTTAACTCATTGTCATGTTCAGGAAACCAATTTGAAATTATTCGAGCTTTGTGACATGGTGCATTATCCTGCTGGAAGTAGCCGTCAGAGGATGGGTACACGGTGGCCATAAAGGGATGGACATGGTCAGAAATAATGCTCAGGTAGGCCGTGGCATTTAACCGATGCCCAATTGGCACTAAGGAGCCTAAAGTGAGCGACGAAAACATCCCCCAAACCATTACACCACCACCACCAGCCTGCACAGTGGTAACAAGTCATGATGGATCCATGTTCTCATTCTGTTTACGCCAAATTCTGACTCTAACATTTGAATGTCTCAACAGCAATCGAGACCCATCAGACCAGGCAACATTTTTCCAGTCTTCAACTGTCCAATTTTGGTGAGCTCTTGCAAATTGTAGCGTCTTTTTCCTATTTGTAGTGGAGATGAGTGGTTCCCGGTGGGGTCTTCTGCTGTTGTAGCCCATCCGCCTCAAGGTTGTGCGTGTTGTGGCTTCACAAATGCTATGCTGCATACCTCGGTTGTAACAAGTCAAAGTTGCCCTTCTATCAGCTTGAAGCAGTCGGCCCAATTCTCCTCTGACCTCTAGCATCAACAAGGCATTTTTGTCCACAGGACTGTCGAATACTGGATGTTTTTCCCTTTTCACAACATTCTTTCTAAACCCTAGAAATGGTTGTGCGTGAAAATCCCAGTAACTGAGCAGATTGTGAAATACTCAGACCGGCCCGTCTGGCACCAACAACCATGCCACGCTCAAAATTGCTTAAATCACCTTTCTTTCCCATTCTGACATTCAGGTTGGAGTTCAGGAGATTGTCTTGACCTGGACCACACCCCTAAATGCATTGAAGCAACTGCCATGTGATTGGTTGAGTAGATCATTGCATTAAGGAGAAATTGAATGGGTGTTCCTAATTATCCTTTAGGTGAGTGTAGATATAGTTACATGTTATTATAATATAGGGGTGTCCAATTCCGGTCCTGAAGGGCAAAATCATTTCAGATTTTTGCTATTACCTGATAGTTAATTGCATCCACCTGGTGTCCCTAGTCTGAATGAATCACTTATTACAAAGAACAAACAAACGACAGAACTGTCTTGGCCCGCCAGGACCAGAATTTGACACTCTTGGTATAATAGGAAGCTAGCCCATGTGTTTGTACCTACGTGATACTTGCTGTAAGATGATGACATATGTATGTAGCTATATATATGGTAGCATAGTAAGAAGATAGCACATGTACATATTTACAAGTTAGTATAATAAAAACCTACCCCATGTGTGTTTATTTTCAGCAGATCACACATGTACGGTAAATGTTTTGTGATTGATAGCATTGTAAACAGATGTCTGTAGGTAGTTGCTAGTGTTATAAGCAAGGTAGTATGTGTGCACGTATGTTTATGCTAGCCAGGGTTCGGGAGTAACTGACTACAAGTAATCTGATTACAGTAATCAGATCATTCTTTTTCTGTAATCAGTTATGTTATTGGCAAAAGAATTGTAATCAGGTTACAGATACTTTTGAAAAACACTGAGGATTACTTTTACATTAGGGAGTAGTCGATTGTCTATAAAATGTATCATTAATGTAAAGCGTTCTGTATAACAGCTTCACATGTAATAAATAGCTAAATATAAAGTAATTTGTATTAAGTTACTGTATATCTCTGTCATCTAGGCGTCAAGATAAGGGAATTACATAATTGACTCATGGTTTCCAAACTGCAGTTTTTTGTGGTAAATTATGAAAATGTGCTATATGCATTTGTCAAAAAAATATAAAGATTAATATATAATATTTTACCTTATACTGTCAACTGTCATTATTGGACACACAATATATTTTTATTTTCTTTTGGTACACTTCCACTTGCCATTAGTCCACCTCTAACGCCCTTATTGACATACATTGTAGCAACCTTTCTATATATTTTAGAGTGCTACTGTATGTCCTATTGCAAAGTTTTTTTGGGGGACCGAGATTTGTTTTTGATTTAGTCTTAAACTAGGTTATATAAACAAATTTCCTGCTATGCCATTCAACTGGTTATAAACTAGCTTTTTAAAGTAATCTAAAAGTAATGGAAAGTTATCAGATTATGTTACTGAGTTTGGGTAATCCAAAACTTACGTTACTGACTACAATTGTGGATGGGTAGCTAGTAACTGTAACAGATTACATTTCAAATGTACCCTACTCAGCCCTGGTGCTAGCATAATAAGCAAATAGCACATGTGGATATTACTACATCACATAATAAGTAGATAGTAGACATGCTTTGTAGCTAAATGTTAGCATTGTAAGAAGATAAAACAGCATGTAGGTACATGCTAGCATTGTACGTTTACATCACGTGCATGAAGGTACATTCGAGCTATGCAAAACTTCAGCATGTGTTTGTAGTTATACTAGCGTAGATTTACACTGAAAATATATGTCCCTACGGTAACAGTGAAGTTGCACTGATACAGTGCTTTGGCATCAGACAGTAGGCTAGCAAGTGCTTCAGGGGACATGGGAGAAAAGTATGTAAAAGTGTCTGCAAAAAGAAGTCTCTTCTCTCACCCGGAGGGAGGTTAAGAGGAGCGACAGGAAAACGCTTCACTGCCGAGAGAGAAAAAGTAAGAGGGAAAAATAGAGAGAGAAGATCTGAACAGACTCAATCGCTGCTCTTCTCCCAGAGAAACAGATCTATTAAATAAGAGCCATTGGTGACACGGTAAATCCCCTCCAGTCCCCCTCAGAGCAGATTGGATCCTGAAATGGCCTGGGCTGTAACATTCTCATGGCTTTAAAGATTTCACAGTTAAAGCCCTGACATGATTGACGATGGTAGATATGAGAAAAGATATTCTCGACCAGAGAGAAAGAAATTGGAGAGATAGATGGGTTGTTAAATAGATTATATATTTTTGATGAAGATATATATATATATATATATACACTGGTAGATAAATAATAGATTAATAAAGCGAGATAAATGATCGAAAAATATAGAATGGTAAAGAAAGATTACTAAGAAGAGATGATGTAGGACAGACAGAAATAGATATAAAGATATAGAAGGAGAGGTAGATTGATAGATATAGATAGAAAATAAATAGTTATATAGAATGAGGGACAGATAAACAGATAGAGAACTGAGCTGAAACGATTAAGATAAATCACCTAGACTGGATCCAGGAAAAGTATAGTAGACCTTGGATACTGTTTATTGTATTGAGTAAAATCTAGATACTAACTTGAAAAGACTCAGGACATGCTAAACATATTTTTTAATGCACAATAAAACTGACAAAAGACTTCGAATTCTATAGCAAAACGGAGGTAACTATTGAATATTTACAGGAATGATTTAGTGCTTCTGACTTCAGAGGAACTAATAACTTTGTGTCATCATTTTACAACTCGAAAGAACTCAAGTTAATGCTTAAATATAAATAACGGTCTTGAATTATTACCATGTGTCCAGGTTTAAGGAAATATCTATGGAGGTAATATAGAGCCTAATAGATCGCTAATGACAGACAAAGACACAAACATAAACACACAAAACCTAAGATGTGGCAGAAGATATGGCAAAGAATTGCCATAACCTTTTTCTTTCTGAATGGCAATTATGCTTTAGTGTAAGGGGGAACAAACGTTTGTAAATTGGTCAGGAAAAGTCACAGAAATTAATCTTTCTGTGGACAGAAGTTCAACTGACCTCTACATGCTACAAAGTGAAACATGACACCCTTCTGTACGTTTACACAGGATTTCCATAGATTCAAAAATATTGAACAAAAGTGAACATGGCGTGTGCAAACGTTTGGCCACACTGTCACAATATTATTAGTTCCGCTGTCTGCCACACAACACTAAACATAATGGAGCCACCCCCGTAGTTAACGGTTGGCAAGGCGTTCTGTTCTTGAAATGCTTCACCCGTTTTCCTCTAAACATATCTTCTTTTGTCATGGCCAAACTGTTACATTGTCATTTCATCAGTCCATAGCACATTATGTCAAATGAGCCTAGCTGGATCAGAATTTCACATGACGAAACATAGATGAAAATGAGGGAAGATCATGTGTTTTTAATAGAAGTCTTTCGGGGAGTTTGGAATTTTGTTTTGTCCTGAGGAGGGTTGTGTGATTATAAAATCAATGACATTTCAGTATCCGTCAGCCGTTTGGAATTTCATTTTGGCTTCACTGAACATATCATTCTCTATCATTTAAATAACTAAATCTTTCCAAGTTTGCATGTCTACATTCACATCTTCTGCTCTAATTTGTGGCAGTGTAGAGGGTAAAGCATTTATCTACGATGCAGACGATTGCTAGTTCAAAACTTTGGTCTGCTAGTAGGGATACAGTATGTCAAATGTAACAGAGAGTGTTTTTCAATAACACTGATGTTACTCATTCCTATACACAGTAAAAATGTCAGTGTTAAATTAACACTCTCAGTGTTTATATAGGTCCAGTGGACCTATATACACACTGAAGAGTGTTAATTTAACACTTAAGGTGTTAAAGAACAATGCCAGGAACGCAAATAATATAGGCCACCATTTCAGACACTTGTTTTGTAGTGTGCCAGAGCGCTACTAGAAAGGGCCTCGTCATACAGTATATATTGTCTTAATTTTTTTGGGGCGTATTTGCTCCGTTATGGAATAACAGGATGAATATTTGTAGCTGGGTAACTGCTAATAACAGCAGATAAATGCCAAACTTTATATAAAATAGTCCATTACCACTAGACCACGGATACATTTGCTATTCAAGAACTCTTTTGATCCTATCAAAAATGAATAGGAAAAGTACTTTCACAGCTCATGGATGTTGTAAGTATATCATAGTACATCCGATTGATACTCCCATCCCTCTTTCTGCGGTAGTCAGCACTTCCTGGTTAAAACATCTTCCTGTGTGTCTGCGTGGCCTTAGTGGGCTACCTTCCAGGCAAGCTACGTCATAATAGTGTTTCAAGCCTGACTAAGGATTTTCCAACCTTCCCTGGAACCTGTAGCACTAGGATTTGAGATAGATAAGTCGGAATATTTACCTCTCCAGCAACTCCATGTGTGCAGATCAGGCGAATGTATATTCAATAGCTGAAGTATAGTTATATATATATAATCATCCCGTACATGGACTGACTTAAGGCTTCCGTGTTTCTATGAACAGCGTGAAAAGAATTGTCCAGCTCCAAGACATATGATTGGATGAACCATGCGAGCGCCCTTTACCATCTTGCATCCGTCCAGGTAGTCGTGAAGCAGCCTACAAGGCAGGGTTAGTGGGAAATTTGGACAAGACCAATTAGGAGGGGAGACAAAGGGGGAAAATCAAAGAGAAAATATAAATCATCCTGTGGTAATCTATTTTTTTCATAGTGTTTTGAATGAGGATGGTCATGTTTTTTTAAACGCTTGGGGGGTGCTGATAAAATATTTTTTTGCTTAATGCACAATAAACAATTTCAATATATCGAGTAATTTGGAGGCTTAATTCTCTGTAAATGTCATTTACCCTATGTCAGTTTCTTTTGCAAACTTTAGACACTGACTTTTCTGATGAAGTTTGAGAAAAGGTTTATCCTGGCCATGAACTCACAACCTTTGAATGCAGAGACAGCTCCTCTGACCACATGCTACTTTCTGTACTGTATTTCAACAAGGACAAATTGTACAATTCTAAAAATCCAGAAACCTCATTTATAAATGTTTCATCGGTGTTGGTTGTAGGTAACGACTGTACAGTAGGGTCTTTCCCTGGAGATCCCACACACAGGAAGAACAGAAACCCTTGTTCTGATTGGCGGTCACCCAATGCAAATTAGCAAAATTAGGCATTTCAAAGACAAAATTCAGCTACCGATATTTAGCATGCCTAGCTGCGGCTTTGGTAAAAAGCTAACATGCATGTAAACCTACCTCAAACATAAAAAATCCCACGGGACAAAAGCCACCCAACTGCTGATATAGCCCCCTCTAGTGGCGATGGTGGACAAGCATGGAACAAGCACAGCAGGGTATTACGTATTAGCAGAGCTTAGAAGGTCATGAAGAAACACCTGTTCTTCTTCATCCCTGAAGAGAGGGACACCCTGAATGACATAACTTGTTGGGTTTTGGGGACGAAGCGAGGCAAAGACAATAAGCAGGGCAAAGTCCCATTCCATTTCCCCAACCTGCACCACATGAACTATACGAAGTTGCCAGATTCATTCTTGGACAAGCCTCTTTAAGGAGAGGGCAATTAGCATTCCACCATCTGAATGTTATCCTGGGTTCTGTGGTATTCCCATTTTTGTCTCAGAATGAATAGCCCCACTCAGAACGAATGGCACAACCATTTTTTATGAATTGCCCAATCGGGCAGTATTTGGGTGGGTGGTTGAGTAGACTGGGGCAGATGGGGAGGGCACTGTACAGAAACAGTTTATCAACAGTGTGTAAATATGACGTTCAAACATACACATTATGTACATTAAATGTAGCTAACATCTATTTGAAAGATACTGCTAGTAACATTGACGCCATTAATGAAAACGATTCAATGATTGGGCCAGCAACAGGTGGCAAATGAAGCCTATTCGTGCGCCATTAGACACAAACGGAGGGAAAAACTACAATTCCAGATATTTTAGATTATTTTACGTGTTGGCCGACAGGCCTGTTGCATATTCAAGGGACTCCTGTTCTGTCAGAATAGTAGCATATGCTCTTTGTGTTTTCCTTCGTTGCTCTTTCCATCGTTGCCTGTGTTTTGTGTCTACTTTTCTTGCCTTGTTTACTTCTGTTTTAGAAAGCCTATTTTTATTCTGGTCCTCAAGGCCATATTCAAATAACAGTAATGCGTTCAGACAGTTTTTACGTTGAGGAACTTCCAATTGTACCAAACGGTGCTGTAGCCTGCTGAACGACCAGCTGTAAAACGCTGAGAGGTTGGGCTGTGTGATATTCATTGCTTCAAGCCACACTGGCAAAACCTCCAAACGCGACGAAAGGTACCGTAATTCCCTAAGTTCAATAAGGTTTTGTTAAAATATATTGCTTGAAATTGTTGCGAACCGTGTCACTTCAGCTCTGAAAGTGGATTTCTGTATTACACCACCAACCCAAGTGGGTCCCCAAAATGCTATAACAAAAAGAGATTATCTCGTGAATATACATGCTGCTGGTACTAATTTATGAGTCGATACGACTTTGTATGGTAAAGTATGTTATGCATGCTTTATCCGTCAAGTTTAGATCGTTATTCTTAGTACATTACGGACGCTTTTTAAATATTAATAACTAGTCGGACGTATATCAGATATGATGTTACTAAAATGTCCCATCAATCACCATAACTGCTCGTTTTGGAACAGGTGTCACCAGAATCGATGACATGCTACAACCCACTGTTCGGCAGATTTGGGTCATTACTAAAAAAGTTTCATGCTAGTATTGGAACATTTGTTCACCGGCCAGAGGTGTCTTACCGTCGGGGTTGGCACAGATAAAGACCCGGACACTCCTGCCGGTGGGGACATGGTGCGGCGGCAGGGCGAGGACGTTGCCACTGATTGCCGCCCTGCGGAGCGCCGATTCCCGCGGACATGGCTGCCTGCTCCCCGCTCCGGAGGGCCACATGAGTTGCGTTTTCCAGCGTAACTGCAACAGAGCACAACACAGACATGTTTATAGAGTATACCTTTAATATGGATGATCAGATCTGCAAAGTCCCATTAAAAGACAAACCCTAAATACACCCATAGGGAATGTTTGCTTTGCATTCGGTCAGAGGAATTTAGCATAACAAAACGCATTAGGCCCTTTAGTATTGCATGTGTAATTTAAATCAATTTATATGGTTAAGCATGTGAATCATGCCATGCTGGGAAACAAAAACAAATTACAAGACGGAACAAAAAAGCAAACAATGGGCAAGCATCGGGCGCAATCCCACCCGGAGGAGATGCTTGCAGTGGGAGATAGGGGTGAAACAGCGGTAAAATGTTGTTCAGTCGGGGGATGATCTCAAGTCGCTGTTATCCGCTGAGTTGATGTATCCTGATATCTTTGTTTCAGACAGAGACCGTAAAACAGAACAGAACTAAACATAAGGAAAAGTTGGGAAGTCCTTCTATGTCACAATGTAATTCCTTTTTTGCATTTCTTTTTAAAATAAATAGTCAAAGAACCGCTGCGTTTAATTGACTTGAGTGTTAAGGACGAAGACACTGCCTAGATTACTGTAAGAACACTTCTTGATGCTCACATCTTTCATTCGCTTCATTTCCGAAATATCCAACCGCGGATCCTTGCAAGCCAACCGAGACGGTTAAAACGCCCATTTAGAGTTATCTTCGCCGGGAGTCAGCCCCTTGAGACAGGAGTAAAAGCAGCTGGTCGGAGGAGAGCGGATCAGCATCTTGCGGCCGCTCCGATTGAGCACTGGGTAGAGATAGCTCAAAACCTCGTCGCTCTCTCCCCTTCGCTCTCTCACCCTCCCTCCGTCCTGGTTCCTTTAGTCGAGATAGCTTGCAGTGGTCCTCACCGCTCACTATTCGGCAAGGAATAATGAAAATTGCTATGGACAGCGCGGTCAGTGAGTTGAGTGTGTGCAGGCGTTTTGCTCGTTTTTAGTCAGGCGGTAGTTTTGCGCTACTCGCCATCGCAGTTATTGTGGATGGTGGAGACTGGGGAGATGCGAACGTTTTACGAGGGGAGGAGGAGGAGTTTGTTTCGAATTAATTATTTTATCGATACATGCAGCCTATAGCCTAGCTATTTTCTGCAGCCCCATGTTTGAGCTGAAAGTTTAAGTGCATTGGATTTATAAAATTGATTATGCTACAGTGCTGCTCTAAGCGAAATGCAGATAAAACATATTTTTAAATACAAGTTTAAAGGCAAAATATGATATTTTATTAAATCAGTTTGTTATAATATTCATTTATTTTAAAACCTACAAAACATGTTATTTTATCTATAATATCTTTATTCTATCAGATGCTCACCATTAAATAGTTATTGCATGCGCTATAGTGAAGGAGCACCCTATTGGAGGTAAGAAAGCCTACGTGAAATCTACCCGGAAATTCGAAGGAGGCCAACTGTTAACTCACGCATTCAACAGCGCGTGGTCTTTATTTACAAAATTCTTCCATTGGGCCGGTAATCCCCTATCGTAATTACAGATGTATGCACCGGAGCACGTTTGAAGGCATGGTATTACAACTGGGGTCCCCAGGACAACGTGCTGTCACGAGCTAAATGCGAAACGTTGAGATAATCCTCAGGGACCAACAAGGCCAGACTACATACAAATGGGCTAGTCGTGTGTGTTTGAAATGTTGGCAGTCTATTTTCCGTAACAACCAACAAACAATTGGTTTCCTACTACTAAATGTGTAAAGTAAGTGAGTCGTACTTGTTTGTGTGCGGATCTGCAGTGTATACA
>JACXGM010025845.1:0-15121 GCA_016801145.1 Umbra pygmaea | reverse complement strand
ACACACACACACACACACACACACACACACACACACACACACACACACACACACACACACACACACACACACACACACACACACACACACACACACACACACACACACACACACACACACACACACATTTACCCATACATAGATACACACATACTCACACAGACACATACACTCACCCATAAACACACAGTGATGCCGGTAACGCGTTACTTAGTAACGCGCTACTCTAATCTGACCACTTATTCAGTAACGAGTAATCTAACACGTTACTATTTCTAAACCAGTAATCAGATAAAAGTTACTTTTCCAAGTCACTGTGCATTACTGTCATTTTCCTTAGTAAAAAATACATATTTTTGCTTTCTTCTTGCGTCTCCGGGAGTGAAGTCACGTTTTCAGCATGAGGACAGTCGGAGCCGGTGCTAGCAAGGCAAGAACCGTTTGCCTAGCAACACTTATGCCAGCAACAAGAACTCAGATTTTTTATTTCAAAATAACAGCGCTAATAATTCAATATAATCATCATTGTTAATTCATTGCAAAGATAGGTAGTCCATGTTCATGTGTTGCTAAAATGAGAGTCTGTCGGATAAAACAGACTCTAGTGAATGTTTTTAAAATGTAATCATGTTTTCACATGAGACACTGACAATATATTCAATCAAATTGTGTGTATAAAGTATTTGTTACTCTTATTAATAAAAAGTTAACATGTTAAATAATTTTTTCCTATCATATACTCATATATGTTTCTTTACACACAGTAGAATTGCATTTGGTTACAATTCACTAGCTTTATAATGAATTAGCAATGATTATTGGAGTGAATTAAAACTAGCACTATTATTTTAAACAAAAAACTTTAAAAATAATATATTAGTTACATTTATACACAATGTAGATTATAAATAGTAAGTTTCCATTACAGTGTTAACAGTTAAATATGTCAAGTCAAGAAAGACTGTCTTTATTTTTTTTTAAATAAAAAACGTATTCAACTTAAAATGTCAGGAGATACATTGTTGATGTTACTGGTAAAAATGCACTTCCAATAATGTGAGTGTTGGCAAAACCGGTTGTCATTTTTATGTTGAGGCGGTGGGGGTGTTGTCGGCAGCTGCTGAGTGTAACAAATAAAGTAACTTGTTATCTAACTTAGTTACTTTTAAAATCAAGTAATATGTAAAGTAACTAAGTTACTTTTTAAAGGAGTAATCATTTATCACTTTTTCAAAGTAACTGTGGTAACACTGTAAACACACATACACTCACCTAAAGGATTATTAGGAACACCATACTTATACTGTTTGACCCACTTTCTCCTTCAGAACTGCCTTTATTCTACGTGGCATTGATTCAACAAGGTGCTGAAAGCATTCTTTAGAAATGTTGGCCCATATTGGTAGGATAGCATCTTGCAGTTGATGGAGATTTGTGGGATGTACATCCAGGGCACGAAGCTCCCGTTCCACCACATCCCAAAGATGCTCTATTGGGTTGAGATCTGGTGACTGTGGGGGCCATTTTAGTACAGTGAACTCATTGTCATGTTCAAGAAACCTGAAAAAAAGAAATTTGAAAGGATTCAAGCTTTGTGACATGGTGCGTTATCCTACTGGAAGTAGCCATCAGAGGATGGGTACATGGTGGCATTAAAGGGATGGACATGGTCAGAAACAATGCTCAGGTAGGCTGTGGCATTTAAACAATGCCCAATTGGCACTAAGGGGCCTTAAGTGTGCCAACAAAATATCACCCACACCATTACACAAACCACCAGCCTGCACAGTGGTAACAAGGCATGATAAATCCATTTTCTCATTCTGTTTACGCCAAATTCTGACTCTACCATCTGAATGTCTCAACAGAAATCGAGATTTATCAGACCAGGTAACATTTTTCCAGTGTTCATCTGTCCAACTTTGGTGAGGTCTTGCAAATTGTAGCCTCTTTTTCCTATTTGTAGTGGAGATGAGTGGTACCGGTGGGGTCTTCTGCTGTTGTAGCCCATCCGCCTCAAGGTTGTGCGTGTTGTGGCTTCACAAATGCTTTGCTACATACCTCGGTTGTAACGAGTGGTTATTTCAGTCAAAGTTGCTCTTCTATCAGCTTGAAGCAGTCTGCCCACTCTTCTCTGACCTCTAGCATCAACAAGGCATTTTCGCCCACAGGACTGCCGCATACTGGATATTTTTCCCTTTTCACACAATTCTTTGTAAACCCTAGAAATGGTTGTGCGTGAAAATCCCAGTAACTGAGCAGATTGTGAAATACTCAGACCGGCCCGTCTGGCACCATAAGCCATGCCACGCTTAAAATTGCTTAAATCACATGTCTTTCCCATTCTGACATTCAGTTTGGAGTTCAGGGGATTGTCTTGACCAGGACCACACCCCTAAATGCATTGAAGCAACTGCCATGTGATTGGTTGAGTAGATAATTGCATTAATGAGAAATTGAACGGGTGTTCCTAATAATCCTTTAGGTGAGTGTATATACACACAGGGCTGTGCTGTGTTGTTTATTTATTTTGCCTGATTTGTTTTTTGTTTCTCCCTTTTATTTTTCCTCAGTTGTTTTCTTATATCAGCTGTTTATTGCTGTTGTTAGGCTGGCTGTCTGTGTTTGTTTGTTTGTTTGTTTGTTTGTTTGTTTGTTTGTTTGTTTGTTTGTTTGTTTGTTTGTTTGTTTGATTGTTATTCTCCGCCCCAAGTCCCCTTTCCCGTTCTTATGCAGGTGTTGTTGCTTTGTGTAATTGTTGTTTTCTTTTGTTTTCTTTCTTGTCCCCAACCCCCATTCCTGTTCTCTTGCAGGTGTGGTCCATTCTCTGTGGTGTCGGTTTGTGTGGTGTTTGTGTCCCCATCCCCATTTTTGTCCCCCTGTTCTGCTCTGCGACAAATCATATATAACTACCGGTACATAAATAAATAAAAACATAAAAACATATATTTTTTTTAGAGCCTTCCCAAAACGTGTGAACCCAGCCGATTAATTTTACTTACTTCTGCCACTTCTGGTTAGTATATATCAATATGGGAGTTTTACATCAGTATGGGAGTAGCCACAGTGCTTTCTCCATATCAGGTCCTACATCTAGTGTTTGCTTTTGTGACAGGTGTTATGCTTTCTAATCACATAAATGTAAGTGTTCAATTATATTAAATACCATTAAATTAATTCACAACTTTAATGTTGTCTACTGAGTGGGCCTGGCAACGTGATCCAGATGTCTATTGGCCGGTCTCTCCTAACACATTTAATAATTTGATCCCAACCAGATAATAGGGGATTCAGACAAAGAATGCTACTCATGTGTACTTTAACAAGGAGACTGCCTCAGCGGTGCTGCCCATGCAGAAATAGACATTAGAAGAGCATGGAAAAACAGATGAGAGCAGAAGGGGGTGTGGGATAGGAGTACAGACTACTGGGGAGACAGCAACAATCAGTCTGGTTAACTCCACTACATGGCAGGAGACATCTGGACCTTGGAAGAGGAGGTAGAGCAACATTTATTAGAGAGCTTTTTAAAGGTGTGACAGCTGTCTGGATGCCAGGGATTTAGCAAACATCCTAATGGTTACAGGGTTGGGACAGTAACCAAAAAGTAGATGAAAATGTGATCCGTCTGGATCAAATATTGTTTTTGTGCCCTTGTGCAAGGCACTTAAACCTAATTGCTCCTATAAGTTGCTCAGGATCTAGTAAATATTGCAAATGTGAATACAGTTTACGTTTGGCTACAGTGTAAAAGAGTACTCAATTAGCAGCATGTACTGTATATTTACCACATTCTGGCTTTACACGTGTCTCTAATGTTACCTCGTCACTCTCAGACACTCATCAGTCCCTGAATGTGTTTAAGGCCCCCTTTGGTTTTCAGGGTCCTGCTCTGCTGGTTTTCCTGCCATGGAGCAACAAAAAGACATGCCAGTTATAGCCTCCATGTTGAGCACATTGGAAACACACATTTTGCCATTGACCTCCAACTCATACCCTCTCCCCTCTGTCAGAGGCCAGTGGATTTTTTCTCCACTTCCTCCAACACAAGCCAAGATGCTGTGTGCATTGGTGGAATAAATGGAGAAGACACAGGCCTGGGGCAGAGCTACAATCAGTCTGGTTAACACTACTGCTTTGCACAGGCCACCTGGAACTAAGGGGTAGACAGGATTAATTGTCTTTTGTCACCGTTAAATAGATGATCCTTGTTGACTAGATAAAAAGCAAGCTACTACTACTACTGTTACTACTACTACTACTACAGCTAGTTAACATTGTAAGTTGGTTATTGATAGCTAGTTGATAGTAAACTAGCTAGCTTTGTGCAGTAATGTTTGCTAGCTAGTTTTTCTTTAGCAAAGAACAGAAATGGAACTCACCTCTCTGTACAGTAGTTAGCAGCCTATTTAGTGTAGGATAACAAACAGCCACTCCATATGTAATATGTGTTGTGCCAAACCATACAATTAGAATGAATAGAAATGCAATTTAACTGTTTGGTGTGGTCATTTGATAAGTACACATCAAAATGGCGATTGTTGTTTGTTGTCACGTTGACAGCACGCGTCAGTGTGTCACACTCACTAGTTTGAGAGTTTTAGTTAGAGAGTATTGTAATATTAGCATTTATTGTATATATTTTGATGACTTACCAATAGGATTATGAAGCAATTAAATCCAGCACTCTCCATATTTCCTCTTCACCAACAAGGCAGGCTTTGGAGATATGTTAGCGTAGCTGACTACTCCGTTCCTGCTGCAAAACTCACTAGTGAGTCCACGACCTGCCGCAAATTGGTTTAATGCGGAAGTAGGCCACTAGATCTTTGCAATGGAATGGTACACATAAAAATGGCTACTGCTCTGACCATTCTGCTATGTTGAGTCTAATTGGAATGGCCGTTCTATATTTATTTTATATCTATGTGCCAAACTCTGCTGGTAATGCGTCTTCCACATTCATTTGACCTCTGTCCTGCTGCAGGATTGGCGGCAGAAGGGATTTATTTAATCAGTGCTCTTCTACTCTTTCCCGGATGAGTGCCACTGTTTTGAAATTTGATTTTGAGAAACAGTATCTGAATCCTGAATTTGAGTTGAATTTTAATGTCCCTAAAATTAAAATGATACTGGAATGCAAAGAAGATTAAATTAAATTCAAAACCATTATATTCAATTTAAAATTGTGAAATACAATTTAAATTTTGCAGATACAATTCAGTTTAAACATTACAAATTCAATACTAATAAATTCAATTTCACTCCTAAAATTTTTATTTCAATTCAATCATTACAAATTCAAAATGTTATAAATAAATTTCTTATCCTGGTGGCATATATCTCCATACTACTGCTACTACTAAAACTAATACTACAGCTAGTACCATTACTACTATTAATACTGCTAATGCTACTACTACTACCGCTACTACTACTACTACCAATACCACTAAAAATGCTACTAATAATAATACTACTACAGCTTATACCACTACAACTTATACCACTGCCAATACTGTTATTCCTGCCTGTCAACCCTGCCCCACAATTGTCCTTGGAAAATGTCCAATTGTTTTAAATTCGAAATATAATAACTAATAATAATATTAAAATAAAAGTCAGTGTGAAAATATTTATGGACATAATTGTATATATTTAATTGATGCGCAAGGCAAATCAATTATTGTTATTCATTTTTTTATTATTATTAATTCAATACCATATAACATAATGTTGCTTCTGCACATCATAGCCGTGTCTATTGTTGCTTCCCAAGTAATACTTGAGTCACCACTTATTAATCACTTCAAACAGATTGGAGGGTGTGTTTTTTGCTGGTAAGAAAGGCAAATCCGGCATAAAAACTGCATATGAACAACAAAGCTGGAAGGATGTGTGAGGTCAATGCTCATGTGGGTAAGGAGATGAAAAATAAAAGTAAAACAATGAACTATGAAGTTTTGTGAATTGCGCATAATTTCATCACTTCTTTATATTTATAGAAGCAATGTATCCATAGCAAGACTGGGAAAGAATGGCTAAGGACTACAGATATTCAAGAATTGTAGTCCAATGAGACTCAGCTACACCACTTAGAACAACTTCCTGCTCTTGAATATCTGCTCTACACATTTACCTGTGTGTATACAGTACTGTATATATCACTGTGTTATCAACTTCTTGAACAACCATTTAATCACAAAGTGCTCAGGATTACTGTAATATTTTTTTCAGTTTAAACTATTTGTTAAATATTAAAGTATTGTTGTGGTGTAACAAACAGATCTAGCATCATCAGCCCTGTTATTACATCGGTGCTTTCAGTGTCATTTAAATCAATGGTGACCATAAGAGAGCAACAGTGGCACCTAGCGAACTTTGCATGGATATCCAACAGAAGCTGTACAGTATCTTCACTTAAGCTGATTTCAGATGCAGGAACACAATCAGGCTCATACATTGCAAATATGAAATGAAAAGTACATAAAAACATTATACACATCATTTTTAGTTGCATCACATTTCAAAGACATTATCACTGTCACATCTGCCAACTCCTCTAGGCCTGCTATAGCAACAACCCAGAACGGTATCGCACTAAACCATGATCCTCTTGAATGCATCCCAATAACCCGGTCTCAATCACCAGAGTACTAACACCTGTGCACATACCTGACAGTATATAAGCAAACACAGCTCTATCCCTCATTGTGAGGTATTGTTGTTCAACGTAGCGCATGCTGAGCCTTTTGGAAAATTAATTCACTGTTACTGGTCTGACCTTTTGTTTCTGGATACTCTACCTGCTCTCGGATTTCCCTTTTTATACCTTTGCCTTGAATTTATATCTACACAGTGTACCGACGCCTGCCTGCATACCCAACTCCGATCCAGCCTACTCCTTCCTGTCTATCCAGTAAAAGATTCTGTGTACCGACCCCTGCTTGTCCTGACTACCTGACCTGTGTATCGAGCCCTCGCCAGAACTGACTGCCACGCCCGGTGTTTTGTCCTTCTGCAATCCACTCAGACCATTCTTAGATATCCCTTTGCCTGCTATTATTGATACACAATTTGACACTGTCTGAATAAACGTCTAATAGTGTGTACTGCCTGTCCGGGAGTGTTTGTACGTTACAATCACACATTTTGCCATTCTTTGTAAACCTTAACCTTACACTACAAGTCTGCAAATATTTTGTGTAAAAAGAATTACCAGTATTAAAATACTATAATCACTATGACCGTCATTATGTTGCATTAAAGAGAGTTGTGAATCACAGTTTTATCGCAGTACAGCAAAAACTCTCTGTAAGTCAAACTACACTGCTCAAAAAATAAAGGGAACACTAAGATAACACATCCTAGATCTGAATGAATGAACTAATCGTATGAAATACCTTCGTCTTTACATAGTTGAATGTGCTGACAACAAAATCACACAAAAATGATCAATGGAAATCAAACTTATCAACCCATGGAGGACTGGATATGGAGTCACACTCAAAATCAAAGTGGAAAACCACACTACAGGCTGATCCAAATTTGATGTAATGTCCTTTAAACAAGTCAAAATGAGGCTCAGTAATGTGTGTGGCCTCCACATGCCCGTATGACCTCCCTTCAATGCCTGGGCATGCTCCTGATGAGGTGGCAGATGGTCTCCTGAGGGATGTCCTCCCGGACCTGGACTAAAGCATCCGCCATCTCCTGGACAGTCTGTGGTGCAACATGGCGTTGGTGGATGGAGCGAGACATGATGTCCCAGATGTGCTCAATCGGATTCAGGTCTGGGGAACGGGCGGGCCAGTCCATAGCATCAATCCTTCCTCTTGCAGGAACTGCTGACACACTCCAGCCACATGAGGTCTAGCATTGTCTTGCATTAGGAGGAACCCAGGGCCAATCACACCAGCATATGGTCTCACAAGGGGTCTGAGGATCTCATCTCAGTACCTAATGGCAGTCAGGCTACCTCTGGTCAGCACATGGAGGGCTGTGAGGCCCCCCAAACAAATGCCACCCCACACCATTACTGACCCACCGCCAAATTGGTCATGCTGGAGGATGTTGCAGGCAGCAGAACGTTCTTCACTTCTCTGTCACGTCTGTCACATGTGCTCAGTGTGAACTTGCTTTCATCTGTGAAGTGCACAGGGCGCCAGTGGCGAATTTGCTAATCTTGGTGTTCTCTGGCAAATGCCAAATATCCTGCACGGTGTTGGGCTATAAGCACAACCCCCACCTGTGGACGTCGGGCCCTCGTTCCACCCTCATGGAGTCTGTTTCTGACCGCTTGAGTGGATACATGCACATTTTTGGCCTGCTGGAGGTCATTTTGCAGGGCTCTGGCAGTGCTCCTCCTGCTCCTCCTTGCACAAAGGTGAAGGTAGCTGTCCTGCTGCTGAATTGTTGCCCTCTTACGGCCTCCTCCACGTCTCCTGATGTATTGGCCTGTCTCCTGGTAGCGCCTCCATGCTCTGGACACGCTGACAGACACAACAAACCTTCTTGCCACAGCTTGCATTGATGTGCCATCTTGGATGAGCTGCAATTCCTGAGCCACTTGTTTGGGTTGTAGACTCCGTCTCATGCTACCACTAAAGTGAAAGCACCGTCAGCATTTAAAAGGGACCAAAAGATCAGCCAGGGAGCATAGGAACTGAGAAGCGGTCTGTGGTCACCACCTGCAGAACCACTCCTTTATTGGGGGTGTCTTGCTAATTGCCTATATTTTCCACCTGTTGTCTGTTCCATTTAAACAACAACATGTGAAATTGATTGTCAATAAGTGTTGCTTCCTGAGTGGACAGTGTGATTTCACAGAAGTGTGATTGACTTGGAGTTATATTGTGATGTTTAAGTGTTTCCTTTATTGTTTTGAGCAGCGTATATAAATCGTAAATGTAAATCAAAATTAAACTTAATGTTAGGTCTGCCCTCATTTTTGAATCAACCAATCAAATGACTTCTGCCTCCAAGGCAGCTCTGCCTGGAGAACACTTTTCAATAACTAAAAGTCCTATGAGCTGAAGGCAATGGAAATTGTCAGGGGTGCGTAAACATTTGTATAAGACTGTAAGAAAGATTTTGGCTAAATCAACATTAAAATTATATGATTTTGCATGGTGTTACTATACTTCTTCCTGCAGGGTATTTTCCACAAAACTGTTAATATACCTTTGGTGTGTGCTTTTATGGTTCAACTGTTTTGAATCACACAAAAAGCAGTCTACATCTATTAAAACAACCCTTGCATGGATTCAATTTCATCGTCGATGCCAAGATCAATACTCTCCTAGTATTTAGGGTAATTTCTCAATTCGCCTCCTTTATTATGGGGTGCATAAATAGAGGCCTATAATCATTGATAAACGATTGCCCATGACCCTCACTCATTTACAGATCATGGTTTCCAAGTTGAGAGAAGGGTGTTTGGGAGCATATAAAGATATTATTTTACAGGCGGTGTGCATAATTGTTTTCTATGGTTTTCTGAGGTGTGTGAATATACAACTCCTTTCGCCCCATTCGGTTGTAAATTCTGGTAATGATACTTATTTTTGTCTTCTGCATTCCATGACCTACAGTAGCGACCATGAGACACGCCTGGTGATCCTTGATTCATCGTCACCACTGGCAAACCCATGACACACTACTGGTTCATAGCGTTTTATTATTATTATTATTATTACTATTATTATTATTACTATTGTCATTACTATTTTAAAATTCTTATATTGTTGTACTTCTTGTTTTTAAGCCCACTGCATAGAATCGCCGAGCCATGTCAATAAGAATTTCTCTGCATAGGATGATGTATGTTATTCAATGCATATGATAAATAAACCACTTTGACTTTGACTTTGGTTCTCTGCATGTCTAAAACAACTACGCAATCTGTGTGGACTGTCTCCAGAGCTGTACACGCCCATTCCTTTCTCATCAGCACTGCCACTACTGCATCGATATCTGTGTCATGGTCCACTCTGACGTGCATGTGTCGATGGTCTGCCTGCACTGACAAGCAGGGTTATGTTTGGGGAGCCAAAGGTAATTGTAGTGGGTAGTATTTTTGGTATACATTGCTTACTGTGGTTTTGGTACTGTGTACTAAGCTCATTGCTCAAAATAATTGATATTCATAACATGCTGTGAAAAGAAGCAATGTATATGCATATACATATATATATATATATATATATATATATATATATATATATATATGCATATATATATATATCTTACTATGTTGGTGTGGTTGCCCACAGGTACAGTACCATTCACCAAAGAATTTAGTGTTGTACATTAGTATGTGTTATGTTCATTTTTATTAATTCAAGTTTTGTTAATCTGAACGTGGAGTTTTCTGTCTGAACTGTTTATAGTGCACATTATTTTCTCACATTTTTTTACTCATTATTACTGTTGTAACATTGTGTGTGATGTCTTTATGTAGTGTGTGAAAACTTATAAAGACATATAAAGACCACCCTATTCAGAACATATAATGAAATGAAAATAATACATTATATTGGTTTATATCTGTGAATAATATGTGGATTCAGATTTACTGGTGACTTGCTAATATCAGCCAATAATCTCTTTCAATCAATAATTGGTTAGCTGTATATCAGTTATTTTAGGCAAAGAAAATCAATAAGCGCTTAAATTAGACATTATACTCATCTTTACATTAATCTGTGCCAATGCATTTGGTGCCCATTTTATGCATGTAAAGCGTTGTCATTTTTAATGAGTAAACCCAATGTGTACATAATCTGTACTTTACCTCATTATAACTGCTAGATTATAAATCCAAAGAAACTGTGAGTATAGAGCAGAAAGAAAAACATTATTCACAGTCCCATTGCCTAATGAGGGCACCTTTTAATAAAACCAATTTGTAACTTGTTACTGAGAAATAGCCTTAGGACGGATATTTGTTTTTTATTGAATGTTTCCACTGAGGGAATTGCAAGTTTGATGGAAAAAAATACCATATTTACAATGCCCTGGCCTTTCCCCAGGTAATATTGCAGCACCCATGGGGCAGCCCAAGTACCCCTCACTGCCGTGTGCAATTTGGGGTGTGTCTCAATGTGGGGGGGGTCAAACCTTTATGCCTTGTGCTGTACAAGGGTACAGTTTTTTTGGGGATGAGCTCAATATGGTCTGTGTAGTTGAGTCGAATTAGGCTTCTAGGCCACAAATGCGAAGTTTTTCATATTTGATATATATATATATATCAATTTTTTCAATGAAATTATCATGATGTACTCTATAGTTACTACACCTTGTCTAAATTGAGCTCTACTGTAAATACTGAGTAAACCTGCAACCATGTTCCAACTGCTGTTTCATTGTTACAGTGAGCTTGAGACAGCTAGTTGCGCTAGGGATTTACTTGTCCTCGTAGACCTCGGATCCCAGTCGAATTGTGAATTTTTTCTTCTGAGTGTCTGATGGGGAATTTAATACAGTGCCTTGCGAAAGTATTCGGCCCCCTTGAACTTTTCAACCTTTTGCCACATTTCAGGCTTCAATCATAAAGAAATGAAACTGTATTTTTTTGTGAAGAATCAACAACAAGTGGGACACAATCATGAAGTGGAACGAAATTTATTGGATGTTTCAAACTTTTTTAACAAATCAATTGCATCTCGGTTGTTTCATTTCCATTCCATTGTGGTGGTATACAGAGTCAAAACTTTGAAAATTGTGTCTGTCCAAATATTTTTTGGACCTAAATATATGTATTTGTGTGTGTGCGTGTCCCTCTTCATTCTATGCTAAAAAAATGGGTGTGCAAAATTATACTTATTAGTATAAGTTAATACTTTGTAGCGCCACCTTCTGCTGCGATTACAGTTGTAAGTCGTTTGGGGTATGTCTCTATCAGTTTTGCACATCGAGAGATTGAAATTTTTGCCCATTCCTCCTTGCAAAACAGCTCGAGCTCAGTGAGGTTGGATGGAGAGCATTTATGAACAGCAGTTTTCAGTTCTTTCCACAGATTCTCGATTGGAATCAGGTCTGGACTTTGACTTGGCCGTTCTAACACCTGGATATGGTTATTTGTGAACCATTCCATTGTAGATTTTGCTTTATGTTTTGGATCATTGTCTTGTTGGAAGACAAATTTCCGTCCCAGTCTCAGGTCTTTTGCAGACTCCATCAGGTTCTTCCAGAATGGTCCTGTATTTGGCTTCATCCATCTTCACATCAATTTTAGCCATCTTCCCTGTCCCTGCTGAAGAGAAGCAGGCCCAAACCATGATGCTGCCACCACCATGTTTGACAGTGGGGATGGTGTGTTCAGGGTGATGAGCTGTGTTGCTTTTACGCCAAACATAACACGTTGCATTGTTGCCAAAAAGTTCGATTTTGGTTTCATCTGACCAAGAGAGCCTTCTTCCACATGTTTGGTGTGTCTCCCAGGTGGCTTGTGGCAAACTTTAAACAACACTTTTTATGGATATCTTTCAGAAATGGCTTATTTCTTGCCACTCTTCCATAAGGCCAGATTTGTGCAGTATACGACTGATTGTTGTCCTATGGACAGACTCGCCCACCTCAGCTGTAGATCTCTGCAGTTCATCCAGAGTGATCATGGGCCTCTTGGCTGCATCTCTGATCAGTCTTCTCCTTGTATGAGCTGAAAGTTTAGAGGGACAGCTGAGTCTTGGTAGATTTGCAGTGGTGTGATACTCCTTCCATTTCAATATTATCGCTTGCACAGTGCTCCTTGGGATGTTTAAAGCTTGGGAAATCTTTCTGTATCCAAATGCAGCTTTGAACTTCTCCACAACAGTATCTTGGACCTGCCTGGTGTGTTCCTTGTTCTTCATGATGCTCTCTGTGCTTTCAATGGACCTCTGAGACTATCACAGAGCAGATGCATTTATACAGAGACTTGATAACACACAGGTGGATTCTATTTATCATCATTAGTCATTTAGGTCAACATTGGATCATTCAGAGATCCTCACTGAACGTCTGGAGAGAGTTTGCTGCACTGAAAGTAAAGGGGCTGAATCATTTTGCACGCCCAATTTGTCAGTTTTTTATTTGTTAAAAAAGTTTGAAATATCCAATAATTTTCATTCCACTTTATGATTGTGTCCCACTTGTTGTTGCTTCTTTACAAAAAATTACAGTTTTATATCTTTATGTTTAAAGCCTGAAATGTGGCAAAAGGTCGAAATGTTCAAGGGGGCCAAATACTTTTGCATGGCACTGTACATTTCGGGATAGCCACATTGGGTTCTACTCCTCAGATAAAAGCAAGAAGAAGCAGCTCCAGTGGATATGCTGCCACCAAAAATGGACACAATTTAGGATTGAAAAAAATGTCAGACATAGCAGGAATTTTTAAGTTTCACCACTTTACATTAAATGTGTTTTGTGCATTATTTCCAGGACAGAATTATAAGAAATGCTTCTTGTATAATAAATAATGTCCAGTACGCTGGGCAGGTCTCTCACTATCTGCACCACTAGACAGATGGAAATCACTGAAGCTGTTAATTCTGTCAGTTGATTAATGGACACTGTCAAAATCAAAACTGACCCTAATTTATATTGTGATGCCCATCAGGTCGCTTACAAACTAAATTTTGGACAATACTTTATGACAAAAATTACCCTATTTCCACAATGGTGAAAGCCCTATATGCTGTTGTCCACGCTTAAATGAATTACATTGAAGTTATGTGCTGTTTCATCTGAAAACCTACAGCCACCATGTTGGATTCAGATTTGAGAAAGGCCCAGTGGAGTTAAATATTTATTTTCCAATGTAGTCATTTTTATCTCCCCAGAGCTTGAAATAATGAATAAAATATAGTCATGGGCTTTTTATATATGTACTAATAGACACATTTTTGCCTAAATAATGTGTATACCAGCCGCGGTCGGTGGATCTTAATTGGGGAGGACGGGCTCGTATTACGCTCAGAACCGGAATGAATGGAATGTGTGCAAATAAAAAAAACAATTGGTTTTGTTCGTTGCGCACCATTCCATTCACTCCGGTTCCGAGCGTAATACGAGCCCGTCCTCCCCTATTAAGATTTACCGACCGCGGCTGGTGTATACCCTACTATAGCTATCTATTGACACATGTTGTATTTGTACACTGCATTCCAAATTATTAGGCAAATTGGAATTAAGTCTCATAAACATTTAATATTTGTTTTTTAATTAAACTCATGGATGGTATTGTGTCTCCGGCCTCATTGGATCACTGAAATCAATTTCAGACACGTGTGATAATTAGTTGCCAGGTGAGCCCAATTAAAGGAAAACTCCTTAAGAAGCATGTTCCACATTATTAAGCAGGCCACAGGTTTCAAGCAATATGGGAAAGAAAAAAGATCTCTCTGCTGCAGAAAAGCATCAAAGAGTGCAATGCCTTGGACAAGGTATGAAAACATTAGATATTTCACGAAAACTTAAGCGTGATCATCGTACTGTGAAGAGATTTGTGGCTGATTCAGAGCACAGATGAGTTTGTGCAGATAAAGGCAAAATGAGGAAGGTTACTGTCAGACAAGTTCATTGGATTAAGAGAGCAGCTGCTAAAATGCCATTACAAAGCAGCAAACAGGTATGTGAAACTGCTGGTGCCTTTGGAGTCCCACGAACCTCAAGGTGGAGGATCCTCCTTGCAGTTGTGACTTGCAGTTGTGCATAAACCTATTATTCGGCCACCCCTAAACAATGCTCACAAGCAGAAACGGTTTCAGTAGGCCCAGTAATACATGAAGACTAATTTTTAAACAGTCTTGTTTACTGATGAGTAGGGTTGCAAAGGGGCAGAATATTTCTGGTAAATATTTGTAAACTTTCTACGGAAAGTTAAGCTGGGAATAATGGAAATATTCCAATTTGGAAACTTTCATTTGAATTAATGGAAATTCTGGGAATTAATGGGAAAGTCTGGGAATTCACGAGAATTAACTGGAAATGTTTTGTAGTTCATACAAACTCCATCTTATACAAGCATAAATATAAACATTTTGTTTTGTAATTAGCAGACAGACAGTGAATAATACAAATGTTGAGATATTTGTCAGTAGACCCTGAACAACAAAAATAAACATATTCTCTATGC
>JACXGM010025844.1:0-15127 GCA_016801145.1 Umbra pygmaea | reverse complement strand
AGAGAGAGAGAGAGACAGGCACAGAGAGAGAGAGAGACAGGCACAGAGAGAGAGAGAGAGACAGGCAGACAGAGTGACAGAGAGGAGGGAGAGCAGGAGTAGGAAAGAGAGAACAAATGAGACATTGAGGTAAACATAACTTCTGGATGTGAATGAGGTTGAGTCCATGTTCTGGAGCAATAAAAGAGGCTGAACCTCTGACAGCTCTTTGATGTCTGACAGGATTATACTGTACCTCAATGTGATGTCACGCTTAGGAAGAGAAAATGGAACTGCAGGAAACCATTACACCCCTGGACGAGCCCAGTTCTCCATGTTTTGTGCAACGTCAGTTGGTCTTTTGTTGCCAGGGCAACATGAAGGGTTGTTAAGCCTGGTTAGATCTGCTGAAACTTCAGACCCTTCCTCAAACACTGGCCTTCAACATGCTTTAGGCTAATATAATAATATTAATATAATAATAATAATAATATAAATAATATAATAATAATAGAATGATATAATAATAATAATATTAATAATAATAATATCAATAATAATAATAATAATATAATAATATTAATAATAATAATATTAATAATATAATTTAAAAAAATAAAAAATAAAAATATTAATATTAATAATATAATAATAATAATAAAAATAATAATAATGTAATAATAATAAAATAATAATTATTATATAATAATAATATAATAATAATAATAATAATAATAATAATAATATATTAATATAATATATAATAATAGCTCTTATACCCATAATGCTTTCATTTAGCAACGTCACCTATCGGCACAAACACACTGCTGGACCAGACAGGACTGGCAAAAAGTGTTCTTACCTGACAAGTCACATTTCTCTCATCTCAAGCTATTCCCAAGATGTCTAGTATGTGGCTGAAAGCTCTTGTAATGTAAATAGGCACTAAGACATGAACTGAACAACTTCCACAGACCGCTGACTCACCCTACAGTCACACGAGCGACAAAAGACAAGCGACGGGTGGGCGTTTCTGTATTGATACTAGCATGATGTTGCCTAGTATCTGCGAGAGGTCTTAAAGGTTACTTCAGAGATATTGTCAAGTCACAAAAACGATGTATTATTTATTTATTTAAGTATGTATTTCTTGATTGAAGTAACAAAATATATGAGATAAAATGCCAAACATATCAGATATATACAGAAATACGATGTCCCAAAGCGTTTTCCGCCATCTTGAATTGTTTTCTTCGTCTCGAGCAACCAAGATATACGTCACGCTGCCTCCACTCCAATTGGCAGTCGCTTTGTCGCTTCGCACAGCATTTGCATAAAAGAAAGACTTCTTGTCTATTTTTGCCCCGCCTTGCTCGCGACAGCGCTCGCGAGCTGGGAAACGGCCACTTGCGTTGAAAATGAATGGTAGCTTGTCGCTTTGTCGCTGACTTGTGTCGCTTGTGTGACTGTAGGGTAACAGAAATGGAATAATGTGTCCCTGAACAAAGGGGGGGTCAAAATCCAAAGTAACAGTCAATATCTAGTGTTGCCACTAGCTGCATTAAGTACTGCAGTGCACCAAGTCCTCCTCATGCACCAAATTTGCCAGTTCTTGCTGTGAGATGTTAGTTGACACTTTAACCAAGGCACCTGCACGTTCCCAGACATTTCTGGGGGGAATGGCCATAGCCCTCCTCCTCTGATCCAACAGGTAACAGATTTGCTCAAAAGGATTGAGATCCGGGCTCTTCGCTGGCCATGACAGAACAGAGACATTCCTGTCTTGCAAGAATTCACGCACAGAAGGAGCAGTATGGCTGGCAGCATTGTCATGCTGGAGGGTCATGTCAGGATGAGCCTGCAGGAAGGGTACCACATGAGGGAGAAGGAAGTCTTTCCTGTAACGCACAGCATTGAGCTTGCCTGCAATGACAACAAACTCAGCCCTATGATGCTGTGACACACCACCCAGACCATGACAGAATACAGGCCTTGGTGTAATGCTTATTCATTTGATGATAAACGCGAGTCCGACCATCACCCCTGGTGAGACAAAACCACAAACACATCAGAGCACTTCTTGCCTGTTGCGTCTAGTCCAGTGACGTTGGGTTTGTGTCATTAGGCGGCGATGTTGCCAGTGACGTTTTTGCCTTACAGCAGGCCTACAGGCCCTCAGTCCAGCCTGATGGAGGTGCGTTCCTGGTGTAACTCAGGTGTTTTTTAGAGCGTAGGGAGAGATGTATTGCTCATTCCACGTATTGCAGACATGCAATTTAATCACAATTCTTCTTACTTCTGCTTGGACAAGTAGGTTTTTCTATTAGACCAGTAAAAAATGGGACTCACTTGTCCAAAGCACAGTTAAATGTCAACCTTTGATACCAAGTGAGATGTGTGAAGTGTAGCAGGAACTTCTGGTTGGTTTGAATTCACCATTGACAGACCAGGTGTGTTGAATTTAAGCAATCAATGAACTGACATCTCAGGTGAGTAGCTTGTGATCGATGTTCCCTCCAAAATCACGCCAGGATGTTAGCGTTAGCGTAGCCGCAGAGGCCAGGACTGTATACCGGTCTAAATCACACCAGGATGTTAGCGTTAGCGTAGCCGCAGAGGCCAGGACTGTATACCGGTCTAAACACTGGGCTGTTAGCAGGGCCAAGGGCAGCCAACAAGGGACAGGTAGAACAGCCATAGGATTCCACTCCCTCCTCTATATATTACTCTCCATCAAACACCTGGCTTCAGGTTCATCAGGCCACGTTTACACATGCTGGCGAATCTGATTCTTCCCTCACAGCTCACTTTTTTATATCAGCTCTGAAAAGCGGTCTTGTGCTAAAAGATCTATGACTGGAAACTATCTGAATTGGACAGCCAGGCATACTACATGGCAAAGATGGATCTTGTTCATTCATGAAGAAAACTCAGAGGTTTAGCTAGCAAAACAGACACACACGGAGACACACACGGAGACACACACACACGGAGACACACACACACGGAGACACACACACACGGAGACACACACACACGGAGACACACACACACGGAGACACACACACACGGAGACACACACACACGGAGACACACACACACACACACAGACACACACAGAAACCTAGTGGGAGGGGCCAGGTTCAGTCTATAAATACTGTCTATGGGTATCAGGAAGGGGGAGGAGCCTGCTCAGCTCTCTCTATTAAAGGAAGATGCCTGACCTCCAACCTCTCTGGCCCCACCCATCCTCCCGCTCGACATGTAGGGTCAACAGGCTTCCTGGGTCCTGTCCCAAATAACTCCCTACTACCTTGACAGCGCACTACGTTTTACCGCATCCTATAAGGAATACTGAGGTATTTGGGACCTACCGGGAATGCCCAGGGTGACTGAGTTCGGCAGGCCTTCGCTAGCTGGCCCATTACGTTGCCATAGTTTCCAGACAGGACTCAGAGATCAACTGGGGTCTAACCCATAGTAGGCCCTGTCTGTCTGCTTTGCTATGTCTGTCTCTCTGCCTGTCTGTCTAAAAGTGAACGCTGCTGTTGAAAGCTCTGATTGGATGACAGGCTGTTTGAGTCTAATTAAAGCTCGGTGCTGGTTACTGTACACTGCGAGGGGCTCCCTGAAAGGAACACCAGCATCACACTAGAGGACTGATCAAATCTTAGAAACTTGGGACACACTGCTTTCCTTAAAACCGTGTGTGGGCTCAGTCCTCTAAGTGAGGTGCCCACCCAGACTGGTTCAGACCGCATTTACATTACAATAGAGTTCAGTAGCGTTTGAGTCCGCCCGAGCACAGCTCAGGACAAGACAACTGTAGTGTGTAAACTTGCAGGTCTGTCTCGAAAACCACAAAGGTAGCGCACGAGAAGAATTCGAGAGATCCCACCTGGGGCTTTGCTAACAGCCCAGGAGAAATGTGTATTGCGGGGGAATTCTTCAGTCAACGGGCTGGGCTGGTTTCTGAGTGAAGTGCTCACGCACCAAGCTGAAGACGTCTTGATTGACACACCCACAAATGCACAATTGTGGTCTGGAGACATGACAGTGTAAAGACAAAATTATTTTTCCTCGGCTCGGGTGGACACAAAAATGTTGCTGGAATCTATTGGTTTGTAAACTCGGGTTTAGATGCGGGAAGAATCTTCACCAACGCTGATTTGTTCTCACCTGCTGACTGCTGAACACTCATTGGCTATTGGCAGCAATCCTAGAACAATCACTACGTTTTCCCTAACACCAAGGATTCAATCAGGGACATGTGTACATACTGACTAGCAGCGTGCTATTTTCAAGACAAATGTACCAGACTAAGGGTGAATCCCATTTCTCTGTCTTACCCCTTCCCCTTGTCTTACCCCTAGCCCTTACCCCTCGAAAACGAGTGGTAAGGGATAGGGTTGAAAACATACCCCTATGAAATGAGACACCACTTGGTTACAGTTACGTCATCATACATCGTCGCTAGCAGGCTGATACATCACCAGAGACAAGTGTTGCTCACAAACTTAAGATATCAAAATAAATCCGCTGCAAATGTAGTTTAATTAAAACTGTAGACATGCATGGTGTCCATTCAAGGTTAGTCATTGAAATGCGGGAATGTTGTTCACATCAGCAATGTAACGAAACTAGCGATTTTTTAAAATGTTTCAATTAAGAACATGGTTGCAAATATATATCCACAGGACTGTGTAGAGCACAAAACAAGTCTGTCGTAATTTTTAAGTCTATTATTTAAGCTGAAAATACATTTATTAGACCCTCTTGATGAGCTGGCTAGCATTGTTGCCGGTTGCGCAGTGTATTCTGGGTACCCCTTAGTTTCAAGTATGCTCTCGAAAATGCTTAGTTTTAAGCGGTATGCACCCCTTCCCCTTAGCCCTACCCCTAGATCAAAATGAGAATTGGGATAGCCCTTACTCTCACATGAACGCGCAAAACTAAGGGGAAGGGGTAAGGGGAAGGGCTAAGACAGAGAAATGGGATTCACCCTAATATAGATATGATTATTATTTCTGTAATTGTTTTCAAATGTTAGCCAGGTTAGACGTTCATAAGATAAAGTACATCCCCAATTCTGTAAAAAATGGGACAGTATGGAAAATGCATTTGAAAATTAAATTCACCCTGTACTATATTGAAAACACATTATTTGATGTCTTACTTTGTGAATGTGATTATTTTTGTATATTTTTGTGCTTCATAATGAAACACACATTCTCAATCGGAGACAGGTCAGGAATGCAGGCAGATCATGCTAGCACCCACAGTCTCTGCTTACACAACCATGCACTTGTAATCCACTAAACGTTGTCTAGTGTAGTTAGGGTGTAATAACCCGTTGCTATTTTGTATGCTCATGCACATGCACACACGCACACAGAGTAAAACCTAGATCAGGCATCTCCAACCCTGGTCCTGGAGAGCTACTGTCTTGATAGTTTTCACTTCAACACCCATTTCCAACACTACACTCTATTAATTAGCTTGTTGATATTATGAATGAGGTGGCATTACATGCAGTTGGAGTGAAAACCTACAGGATGGTAGCTCTCGAAGACAGGGGTTGGAGACTGCTGACCTAGATCAACCTCAGAGAACCCAAACTAATCAGCTCCTAATCTTAGTGTTAAGAACTATAGTCCTGATATACAGCCATTTGTACTGCTGTAGCACGGTCAGCACTGTCCCCTGGCACTGTCCCCTGGCACTGTCCCCTGGCACTGTCCCCTGGCACTGTCCCCTGGCACTGTCCCCTGGCACTGTCCCCTGGCACTGTCCCCTGCATTCCGCATTACTCCTGTCTCCTCACAATGGCCCTCATTTATCAAACATGCGTATGACTTAAAACAGGCATAGGACGGGCGTATGCCAATTTCTACGGAAAACAAGGAATTTATCAATTTGAACATGTGCGTAGGCTGCGATAAAATCTCACGTCCGGTCTGAACTCGTGTACTCAAAGTTCTCCAGTGTGACTAACGGTGTTCATGGTATAACCACCCGGTTCAGTGAATTGTTGAACCAGCGATCATTGATGAATGTGTGTGCATCGCAACTACCCCATATTGCAAGTTACATTTCAGAATTACAAATTAATTGTATACACCACATTGCTAAAGTGGTTTATTTTTCCCTTTCACTTCGAGATGGCCTAGAACATGAGGGCTTAATTAGGCATACAACAATTTCAATCAAATAATATGTATAAGGTTAATCGATTTGTAATGTGATTGGTGAAATGTTTATTCAGTCGCCAATTTAAAAAAGATTCACGAATGATTACGCATTTATCAATCGCAAACACTTTCATTTAATCAACGTTTAGATCATGTGATGCCAGGATGTTTGTTCTGAATATGGTAGCCCGGTGGCCTGGGGAAGTGGTTCCCAAACCTATCCTCGGGAACCCCTAGACAGGCCAGGTTTTTATTTTCACCTGAAATGACACAACAGATTAAATTAGTCAGTTACTACACATTACACCTTTGACTAATTGAATCAGGTGTGCCTTTTCAGGGTTAAAACAAAAACATGGCCTGTCTGCGGGTCCCCGAGGAGAGGTTTGGGAACCACTGGCCTATGGGGACGCGTGACTCTTATTTTTCAAAACTGAGGCGTTGGAACAAGGCCACAGGAGGGCGCACTGCAAGGCTGAAGTCCTCTCCTCGGTGAGTTATGCCCACATACAATTATTATAAAAGTTCTACATAGTTCCTTGGTGAAACGGTTTGATGTGATTCCTCTAGGACAGAGGTTATACCCTTCCAAGCAAAAAAAGTATACTTAATTGTACTTTAAATGTATTTTATTTATAATAAATATACTACTACATTATTTTGGTAAGTATATTTTGAAAGTATACTTCAAATATACATAAATATATTGAATTCCTACTTAAACATAAGTGTACTAGAAGTATAATACTGGTGTATATACTTTTTTACTTGGGCTGACTGAGTACCTTATAACACTGCTTGCAAATCCCCAAACGAGCAAGAGCGCAGGTTCAACATTGCATACACACACACACAAACCACAGTGGAGAGATGTATAGGTTTGCTCAAGGGCAGGTGGCTCTATCCTGGGTCAGCGGGGGGCGGACTCTACTTTACACCCTAGAGCAGGCCTGCAACATAATTATGGCATGCAGGGATCTCCACAATATTGGGCTGGAGAATGGGGTGCATTCAATGAAGATCAGTGGCCACAACAGCCACCATTGGGAGCTCTACGAAGACTATTGGGGGCACCATTGGGGACAGGATCGAGACAGGATCTAATTCTGCACTTCTAATATAGTAAGTGCCATCATTGGGTAAGAATGCTACTTCAAAAAAATGTGGAATGTTTAGTGAAAATAATTCGTTTGAAATGCACTTCCGGTTCTCATTTATCGCTTTCAATGAATGTAGCAGTAACCTCAGTCAACACCGCATTTGTCCTTGATCCATTGAAGCCTGATTTTAAGCTTCCAAATAAAACCCAGCAGTTGGCCTCCACCTGAGAGTCTCCATTTCTATCTCAGAGAAATTAATTTTCTTTGCCGGATGTCGCCAATTCATATTGTAAATTCTAAGGGCGAGGCCTCTAACCCGTGAATATACGTGGACATGATATTTAAATTACGATTGATTTCAACAGTCTGATTTATCAACACCTGTTCATTCATACGCCGGAATTGGCTTGATAGAAAAGTTTCGATTATCACATGTGAGCCCTGCCGTAAGATGATTTCTGCGCTCAGATCTATGCTGGTTTCTAAACACGTTTAAAATGAGAGCCACTGTCACTATGGTATCTCCAGATGAACCATACCGGTCTCCTCTCACTGTACCACAGAGCACAGCAGGACAGGGGGAGCACATGGGTGGTGCTAGCCCAGCTGGCCGTTGGTTCAACTGAGGACGCCAACATCGATCACTGGGCTAGAGGGAAGGATGCTTACACTGATCAACAGGCGTTCTAAAAGACCAATGGTCTAAACAGGGTAAGCTTCAATTCCACATGACACCCATACAAATATTCTGAGATTCACAGCCCTGTTCTGACAGCTGTCTGCACTATCACACCAATAATCATCATCTCAGAGGGGAGACACTACAATGTCTCTGACATATCACCATAACCTCACAATAAACTTTGTAGCATCACTGTCATGCCAAATGACAGGAGTGGTGTAACAGATTCACTAACAATACCTGTTGTGTCACATGACAGGAGTGGTGTAACAGCTTCACTAACAATACCTGTTGTGTCACATGACAGGAGTGGTGTAACAGCTTCATTAAGTGTACCTGTCGTGTCACATGACAGTGGTGTATTTTTTTCTTCTCTGAGCATCCAATGCACTTCAAGCTATTGATTAGAACTGTATGGTTTACGGGTACATTTTTTGTGTAATATAATCATTTATTTTAGCCGCTATTCTTAGTACTGTCAATGTGGATGTGGTTATTCTTTGGAATGTGAATAACCATGGCAACTGTGTCACTGAGGAAAGCGCAAAACATTTATACTCTACTGCAAAGGTCTGAAAGTAATTAAATACACTAACAAGGGTATTTGATGATGAGCCAATGGAAAGCCATGACAATCTAGCTAGTATTTACCACACACAGTGAGAGTCGCCATCAAATCTATAGCTTCAGGACATCACTCGCACTGCCCAAGGCAAGAGACATCCCAGTAACCAGTCAGAGAAAGTCGAGATGGAAATGAGCAAACACTGTAACGATTAAATGATTAATTAATCATCTGATCTTAATACTGTTTTCTGTACCCAAAAGTAGAAAATGTAATGTATACATAGACTACTTTATTTTTATGCGATTCAAATTGTGTTTGCTAGATTCATTTATTAATTGCACATGGGCCAGAACTAGTATGGGTAGTTTAGACAAATCAGGCTACTAACCATAGCTACTAACCCTACATTTTGGGAAAACAAGGCGTTTATAGTATCAGAGTACAATAAGCTAACGTTATTGGACCTAGCTTAATACAGACCAGTCTTGACGTTGGGCAATGTCAACAGTTCTCGACCAGTTATTGGTGTATATAACAGGCTGAGCACCAAGTTCAATAAACAAACAACTCCCATTCCCAGCTAGTGTTACGTCCTTAATATGTTAACACGGGAAAGGATAAATACCCACAACATTAAAGAAACATCACGCCAATAACTGTAAAATCGTAACCAAATCAGTCAGTGCATATATTTGACAGGTGATTTGATTTCAGCTAAAAGCCGGGGAAGTTACTCCTGTGTACTTTACAGCTGGAACAAAATAAACTAGGCTAACCGGTCAGCTAGCTGCACTATACACTAACTAGTAGACAATCCATTAATGATAAAACAAAATACATTTTAAAGTACTATTTCTATGTTTCAACGAACACTCTAGGTATAGGTTAGATTTAACAACCATCAACAAAAAATACGTGTCCAATGTGCTGTTAACAAGATAGTTAGCATTAGCATTAGCATGAATAAAGACGGAACACCAACAGTGCGGCCTAGACCTTCCCGGCAAAGCCTCGGGTTCTCCTGGTCAGATTTACCCAGAGTGTGCAAGGCATTTGGGCGAACCTTTTTATTGCTACCCGGTCTTATAGCACTAACATCTTAGACATGCTAGGATATGTGTGAATGACTGGTGTATACAAAGTCTCCATCTCCATTTGTTTCTGAAATAATTTCAGGTCATCTGATGTTGGTTCCGGGCCAGTTTGCACCGTTACTGTACAGTACTCACCCTGTCTAATGCTGGGATTCCTCTCCAAGGGTTATTCTGGCCAACCTGGGGCGGGGATTGATCATCTGTCAGAACTGCCAAACCTTAGCAGGCAACTGTATTTCAGTCTGCGTTTATATTCAATAGTAGTTGTAGTTGTTGAGAAAACGCCTTGCTTGTTCGTCCAGTCTCTGTGGTAGAGCAGTAGTATCTTCACACCACCATCTTACATTGCAATGGGGGAAAAAGAGAAGGAGGGGGCAACCATTCTCAAAGCTCAACAACTGCGGCTGCGCAAATGATAGTTATGAACGGCGCTTATGGGGAATGTGGTCCAAATTCCAATTTAACTATGGTTCTTTACCTTGTTATTAAAGAACAAAATATGTTTAAAATTATTAATGACACTACAAAAAATGAATATATATACACATAGTATATAAATATATATAGTATATAAATATATATAAATAAAGCACGAAAGAAAGAAAAATCCACATTTAATTTACCATATTATACACACTCAAACTGATGGTAGAAACAGCAGGTAAAGACATTCTTGCAACAGCCTTGTACTATATCATAAGCAAGCAGTACTTATTTATTAGCCACTGTATATTTGACCTTGTACATAATATTACTACATACTTATTAGATTGTAGTAACTGGTCATGTTTGCAAATTTTAAATACTTACTAATTATTCCAAAGTCACCATTACATTTATAATCCCGTTCTGCCAGTAAACTATAACGGACACTGCAGTTGCTATTTGAATGTTACTAATCACACAGGGCAATGTGCACATGGAAGTGTAGTGCTTTATTTGTTTATATTATCTAGTTATCATGTTTTACAAATATATGTCTCTGTTTGATTTCATTTACATCATAGGAGACCATGTTTAGTCACATACAGAGCCGGGCCTGGCCTCCCTAGGGCCCTAGGCATAATTCAGCTGAGGGGCCCACCTACCTAAACCCATTAGCCATGTCAACCATTTGCCATTACGACACAGTCACACCAGTGATCCCACTACAATCCTCCATCCTTTAAAACTGATATATTCCGTTTTTTACATATTATGTTGGGCTTTTGGGAGCCTTTTCCTACAGCGAGGATGGGACAGCCCTGGTCACACCTCCTTGGAGCTCTGTAAATGTGTGTATTTTAAAAACGGAGTAAATGGAGTGATAGCTGCCATCACTATGATTTCTATTGGATGGAATCTTTCAACAATCCTCCCCTTAAAGGTATGTTAAGTGCTGTGTTTGTTATTCATTTTGTCACAGTAGAAGACTGTGAAAGGAACTTCACATTACCATAGAAACCACATCCTATTATTTAAAGCTAGTGTACATTTCCTTCACACCAATAATGCTTTACCTTAACCACCAACAACAATTACATCACCATTTTTCAACACCATATATATTCACTGTATATATTTATTTTTAACATTAATCAGTCAAGCAAGTTGACTAAGAAACCCTCCTTATTTACAGCAATGACCTGAAGCAATTGGGGTTAATTGTCTTGATTACAGACAAAATGACAAAACTTCACCTTGGTGGTTGGAATATTGAACCTGGGGGCTTTGGGAACCCAGTCAGATGCCCTGGAAACTAAGTCAATTTACCACCTCAGTTTCTTTTCCCTTTGTTATTTCAAGTCTGCCTGAATGTCAAAACAGTCTCAATATAACCTCCAGAAATATCTTTCTATGAATTTAGAAAGATGAGTGATCTAAAGTTGCACCTAAAAAATAGTTAATAGTGAGTTAGTAGTATTATGCCTTTTTTTAACTAAAAGGGAATTCAAAATATAAAAAAATCGTATTATCTGTTTGGCAAGGTGGCCTAGTGTTTAGTGCTTCTGACTGGTGTCCATAACAACCTTGGGTTTGAATCATGTTGGCCAAATTGAAGCGTCTACCGTTCTGTCTGAGCATGAAAGCTAACCAAAATAGTTAACCCTCCTCTAGCTGTGACATTCACAAAGCTTGTGGCCACAAGTAAGAAGTGGTTCTTAGTTAACACATGGTTAAATGAATGATAAGAAATGTGTTGTCAGTTTGATTACATTCAATGTTATTGTCACAAAGTACAAAGCCATGGCAATGAAATGTTGTTTAGCATCTAACCCAGACAGTGTTTAAAAATAGCCAAGGTGATGATGGGAAGAAATTCAGGATGAATGTACAAGTATACATATATGCAGTATGTAAACAGTTATATTATAACTAAATATACAGTATATACAGTATTTAGAGTACATGAACAGAATAAGGACAGTAATAGTTTAAGCAGTATAAAGTCATTAAGTTCAAGGAATATAAAGTCACTGAGTTCAAGTAATATAAAGTCACTAAGTTCAAGTAATATAAAGTCACTGAGTTCAAGTAATATGAAGTCACTGAGTTCAAGTAATATAAAGTGAATCAGCATCCTGTATTTCTTCCCGTCATCATCTGCAATGGATGATCATTCACTTTTTTAATTGATTACTCTACTGTACATACAGTGGGTACGGAAAGTATTCAGACCCCTTAAAATTTTTCACTCTTTGCTTCATTGCAGCCATTTGATAAAATCAAAAAAGTTCATTTTATTTCTCATTAACGTACACTCAGCACGGTCAGCTCCTAGACCTGTGGGACCCTCCGCAGCCTGGTCCACAACCCGGGACTCCTCCCGTTGCACCCGAGACTGCTACTCCCCCCCTTTTTGCCACACCATGAGGCCAGGTCTCCGCTCCTCTTGCCACTACCAGGACATCAGCCTCCTTCGACCGAGACCAGGGATCCGCCCCCTGCCATGGAGAAAGGAACTTCAGCCCCAGCAGCAGAGACTACTGGGGCTCCACCACCATTGCCACAACATCTTCACCACCTGAGACCGGGGTGCCGCCCCTACACCACGGACACCTCTACAGCCGGGACCAGCTAGACCGCCCACTGTGCCTGCAGCGCAGATTATGGCTGCAGGGGTCTATGGCTCTGGCTCCCTGGCTGCCGCTGATGACTCCAGCTGGGGGGCCCTTGCGTCTGAACCCTCTCCCGAGCCTCACCTTTGGGGGAGGTACAGCAACCGTCGCCCCCTCCAGGTGAGCTGGAATCAGTGCCTTCAGCCAGGGACTCAATTTTTGTGTGTGGTAAATTTAAATGTATATGATAGTGTCAACATTATAATCAACATTTTAAGGGGGAATATTTGCATTATTGTGAAATGTTATGATATACACTGCTCAAAAAAATAAAGGGAACACTAAGATAACACATCCTAGATCTGAATTAATGAATTTATCGTAAGAAAAACTTTCGTCTTTACATACACAAAAATCAAACGAAAATGATCAATGGAAATCTAATTTATCATCCCATGGAGGGCTGGATATGGAGTCACACTCAAAATCAAAGTGGAAAACCCCACTACAGGCTGATTCTTTGATGTAATGTCCTTAAAACAAGTCAAAATGAGGCTCAGTAGTGTGTGTGGCCTCCACGTGCCCAACTGACCGCCCTACAATGCCTGGGCATGCTCCTGATGAGGTGGTGGATGGTCTCCTGAGGGATGTCCTCCCAGACATGGACTAAAGCATCTGCCAACTTCTGGACAGTCTGTGGTGCAACGTGGCGTTGGTGGCTGGAGCTAGACATGATGTCCCAGATGTGCTCAATCGGATTCAGGTGTAGGGAACAGGCGGGCCAGTCAATAGCATCAATGCCTTCCTCTTGCAGGAACTGCTGACACACTCCAGCCACATGAGGTCTAGCATTAGGAGGAACCCAGGGCCAACCGCACCAGCATATGGTCTCACAAGGGGTCTGAGGATCTCATCTTGGTACCTAATGGCACTCAGGCTGTAAGCACAACCCCCACCTGTGGACATCGGGCCCTTATACTATCCTCATGGAGTCTGTTTCTGACCGTTTCAGTGGACACGTGCACATTTGTGGCCTGCTGGAGGTCATTTTGCAGGGCTCTGGCAGTGCTCCTCCTGCTCCTGCTTGCACAAAGGTGGAAGAAGCGGTCCTGCTGCTGGGTTGTTGCCCTCCTATGGCCTCCTCCACGTCTCCTGATGTACTGGCCTGTCTCCTGGTAGCGCCTCCAAGCTCTGGACACTACGCTGACGGAAACAGCAAACCTTCTTGCCACAGCTCGCATTGATGTGCCATCCTGGTTGAGCTGCACTACCTGAGCCACTTGTGTGGGCTGTAGACTCCGTCTCATGCTACCACTAGAGTGAAAGCACCGCCAGCATTCAAAAGTTACCAAAACATCAGCCAGGAAGCATAGGAACTAAGAAGTGGCCTGTGGTCACCACCTGCAGAACCACCCCTTTATTGCTAGTCTTGCTAATTGCCTATCATTTCCACCTGTTGTCTGTTCCATTTGCACAACAGCATGTGAAACTGATTGTCAATCAGTGTTGCTTACTGAGTGGACAGTGTGATTTCACAGACGTGTGATTGACTTGGAGTTACATTGTGTTGTTTAAGTGTTCCCTTTATTTTTTTGGGCAGTGTATCAATAGTCAACAAATTTGTGGATTGGATGAACATAGGTAAAAAATGAATACCTTGTTGTCAAAATTTCCATAAAATTTGTACCAAATACATACAGTACCAGTTAGACGTTTGCATGAGTACTTGAATGAGTGTGGTCAAACATTTGATTGGTACTGTATGAATTCTTTTAACTTTGGTAATCCTAACAATGAGCAATCGATAAGACTCAGCCCTAACCTGTCATCAGAAGCAATCTCCCTGTAGATGTCTACAAGACAAACAGATAGGCATGTTGATTTTCGCTGAGAGGAAATATCTATTCATTGTCCATAATGTTTTGTAAAGTTTCCATTTAGTGCATGACGCCACACAATTTAAGAGAAACTGATTTATTACAAACATTACTTATTAAAAAATATTTTTATATATATATTTTATAGAAAATAATACTGAATGCAAATGGAGTACAAATTATGAAATTAGATATATAAATATATTACAAACACAAATCCACAAAATGATTCTCGTAAAACTTATATTTTACTGATCGTTGTTTCTGTTGGTAGGTGGCGCCATCCTCAACATTTCAAACTGCTCACACTTTATTCATGTAAATAGAGATTGTATTTAACAACGATAATTCCATATAGGTTTTATAATGTTACCTTCTCATCCAAACATTGCTAGTGGAAGATTGACACACATTAGTACTGTATCTTCATATTTTATATCTGTATATAAGAGCAACATTAGTACTGTATCTTCATATTTTATATCTGTATATAAGAGCAACATTAGTACTGTATCTTCATATTTTATATCTGTATATAAGAGCAACATTAGTACTGTATCTTCATATTTTATATCTGTATATAAGAGCAACATTAGTA
>JACXGM010025841.1:0-15130 GCA_016801145.1 Umbra pygmaea | reverse complement strand
TTTGACTCGTGGACGCTAAGGGGCGCAAAATGGACACTGTGGGAGGAGTCTATTTTACTAAAATGGCTATATATCAAGAAGTAAATGAGATATCTTCACCAAACTTGGCAAACATGTAAATGAGTTCATTCTGTGGTTACAGTAAAAAACATTTGCCGATCAAACACTAGGTGGCGCTGTAACGTTAAAAAAACATAAATAGGGCTATGACAGCCTGACTCTTAGTCCGATTGACTTGAAATTTGGTATGTAGTGACTAAGTCCAAGGTGCCATGTATGACTATGAGGACATTGGTGTATTTTAAAAAACATGGCCGCCATCAACCAATGAAGTTTATGCACCTATGAAACAAGGTTAACGAAGGCCGATCAGAACAAAACTCGGTGGGGATGTTCAACTCAAGGCCAGAGAGGTCTGTAAGAATTTTGAAAGAAATCAGCCACTAGGTGGTGCTAATGAGTTTTTTGCCTCTATAATAACATGGTGTTACACACATCCACACAATAACCTTTTCATTTAACAGATGTTTTTTGCTGAACAAATTTGCCTTTGGAATAAATGCTGTCAGTCAAGTCTTTCATTAAATAATCATTAATAAATATTAAAAACATACTTTTTCTAACTAGTCCTAGATTTCTCGCCCGATCAGAACCAGAACAGTCTATGACAATTCTCTGGACTCTCTAGATCAGGGGTATTCAACTCTGGACCTCGAAGCCAGATCCACTTCACTTTTTCATTGTAACCCTCTAATCTGAGACTTCTTTAGACCTGGGACACCAGGTGAGTCCAATTAATGTTGAGGTAGAACAGAAAACCAGCAGGCTCCGGACCCCGTAGGGTTAGAGTTGAATATCCCTGCTCTAGATCAATAATTATAAAAAAAACAGTTGAACTTTTATATTTGGATGGCTGTAACAGGTAAATTGCCTGTATTGGGTTTAAATGAACTTTTCTAATTATCATTTCAGTGGTTATAAGCTTACTAAATAAAACTTAATGTATTGAATGCTTATGTGATTAAAGGATTTAAATGCTTGAAACCCGACAAATGCTGCTTGCAGCTTTAATTAGGGTTTCAAGCACGTAGTGCTTAAACCCTATTGTTATTGTACTGATTTTTAATATTATTATTATTCTGCCGTAAAACGCATAGTGCAGCCCAAACCATAAGGGCTAGAGACTTGAAACTTTGTCAGATGGTAGTACAAAAATCGAGGAGAGGTTCTGAGAATATGAGCCCGTTTGGCCAATAGGTGGCGCTACAGCGACCAATTGCGCGAAACTGCTTATAACTCCTGAACCGTAAGTCGTAGAGTCAAGTGCCTTACACCATTGGAAAGCTGGACTCCTGACTTAAAAAATGTATATCTCCGATTTCATTTCCGCCATGATAGATTTTCCGCCATTTTGAATTTTGTCAAAAAACTACTTTTGCAAACTAGTCCTAGGTTTTTCGCCCGATCGGAACGAAACCAATGCAGGAATGTTCTCTGGAGTCTGAATATTAATAATTATCAAAAAAAAGTTGAAATTTCGATTCGCGGACGCTAAGGAGCGCAAAATGGACGCTGTGGGAGGAGCCTATTTTACTAAAATGGCTATAAATCAAGAAGTAAATGAGATATCTTTACCAAACTCAGTACACATGGGAAGGACTGCAAATTGTGGTCAATGTAAAAAAAAATGCAGATGGAACACTAGGTGGCGCTGTAGTGATCAATTGTATGAAACTGCTCATAACTAATAGACTGTAAGACATAGTTTCAAGTTTCTCATATCATTGGAAAGCTGGACTCCTGATGAACAAATATATATGTTCGATTTCATTTCCACATGATATATTTTCCGCCATTTTGAATTTTGTCAAAAAACTACTTTCGCGAACTAGTCCTAGGTTTTTCGCCCGATCGGAATGAAACCAGTGCAGAAATGTTCTCTGGAGTCTGAATATTAATAATTATCAAAAAAAAGTTGAAAATTCGATTCTCGGACGCTAAGCGGTACAAAATGTACACTGTGGGAGGAGCCTATTTTACTAAAATGGCTATAAACAAAGAAGTAAATGAGATATCTTCATCAAACTTGGCACACATGTGAATGAGTTCATTCTGTTGTCACAGTAAAAAAAGATGCAGATTAAACACTAGGTGGTGCTGTAACATTAAAAAAATTAAAATGGCTATGACTTGAAATTTAGTTAGTTAGTCTAATTGACATGAAATTTGGTATGTAGTGTCTTGGATCAAGGTGCCATGTATGTCTATGAGGACGTTGGTGTATCTAAAAAACATGGCCGCCATTGACCAATGAAGTTTAAGAAGTTTGAACACCTATGAGACAAGGTTAACGGAGGCCGATCGAAACGAAACTTGGTGGGCATGTTCAGCTCATGGCCAGAGAGGTCAGTAAATATTTTGAAAGAAATTGGTCAATAATTGGCCCAGAGGTGGCGCTACATCAATCAATTCTATAAACTAATTATAACTCCTAGACTATAGGGCATAGACTCAAGTGTATTATATCAGTGGAAAGCTGGACTCCTGATGAAGAAAAAATAAATCTCCGATTTCATTTACACATGATAGATTTTCCGCCATTTGGAATTTTGTCAAAAAAAAACTTTCGCGAACTAGTCCTAGATTTTTCGCCCGATCGGAACCAAACCAGTGCAGAAATGTTCTCTGGAGTCTGAATATCAATAATTATCAAAAAAAGTTGAAATTTCGATTCACGGTCAAAAAGAGGCGCAAAATGAACGCTTTGGGAGGGGCTTTTTTTACTAAAATGGCTATAAATTAAGAAGTAAATTAGATAACTTCACCAAACTTGACACACTTGAACGAATTCATTCTGTGGTCAATGTAAAAAAATGTTCCAATTGAACACCAGGTGGCGCTGTAAAATTGGCTATGACCACCTGACCTTTAGTCTGATTGACTTGAAAATTGGTATGCCATGTCTTGGTCCAAGGTGCCATGTACATCTATGAGGACATTGGTGTATTTAAAAAATCACGACAGCCATCGACCAATGAATTTTGAGCACCTATGAGACAAGGTTACCGGAGGCCGTTCGGGACGAAACACGGTGAGCAAGTTCAACTCAAGGCCAGATAGGTCTGTAAGAATTTTGAAAGAAATCGGCCACTTGTTGGCACCAAAGAGTTTTGTGGCTCTATAATCACGTGGTGTTACACACATCCACACAATAAGCTTATCATTTGATAGATCTCCTCATGCTGCCAGTCAAATTGTTAATTAAATAATCACAAATATGTTAAAAAATTACTTTTTCAATCTAGTTCTTGGTTTTTCGCCCGATCGGAACCAGACCAGTGTAGGACAATCCTCTGGACTCTAGATCAATAATTATCAAAAAACAGTTGAATTTTTAAATTTAGTTGGCTGTAACAGGTAAATTCCTTGTATTGGCTGTAAATGAAATCCATCTATGATTTCAGTGGTTAAAAGTTTGCTAAATAAAATTTAATGTCTTGAATACTTATATGATTAAGGGATTTAAATGCTTGAAACCCGACAAATGCTGCTTGCAGTCTTAATTATTATTATTATTATTACTTTTATTAACACAGCTACTGCTAAGACACATAGCTTTGCACAGCTCCATTCCTGCCTTTTCTTGATCTTTTATCTTGAAACCGTTAATTTGAATGATAAAACCATAATATAATTATCTTACTAATAATAAATTAGTGATTGACATTGCAATTGCTTTTAGTTAGTGCTCAATTACCATAACCTTCAGAGAACTCCAAAGAGCAGTGCGTATGCTGCTCCCGGTGAGCTCCAAGTAAACAATTCTCAGAATTTACAGCCCAATGTCAGCCTGGGTCATCTGGATTTGTCGTGCTTTGTCGTAACCTTAATTTGCTGTCTGTTGCTTTTAGAATTGATTATAAATAACATTTTTGATTTTCTTGGCCTAGCATCCAAATAGATGACTTGGTCAGATCTTCTGGATATAAATTAATGTGTGCATCAGTCTTTAATCCACAACAAACGTGTAAACATCTGTGCATGTATGTTTAAGTACAGTCCAATTATGTGGGATTGAATCTACTCACTGTAGGTCTCTGTAGAAGACACATATGTGAGCAGCAGAAGACCTATGTTCTCAACCAAGGCACTGATCAGAGCTAAGCCGCTGAGTGCCAGGCCAGGGAGGTTCCTAGCAAAGTGTCCACGATAGAAGCTGAAGTAGACTGCTGCCACAAGGAACCGAGGGGCGGAATGCAGGCCAATACAGAACCTCCAGATGTAGCGTTCTGGGACCATACTGATCGATGCACTGATGGAAGGGAGGTAGTTGGGCACCTGGTGGACAGTTGGAGAAGAACAAAAGGTTAGTTAATAAGTGTGGGGAGAAAAGAGACAGATGCACATAGTTGGACCCAATCAATTACTGTTACAGATCAAAACCAAACCTCTGGTCTAAGGACAAGTTAAAGGAAAATTCCACAGGGGCTCTCCACTAATCACCCACAACTGGGTCATTTCGCTACTAATTCAAATTTTGGGGAACCTGTAAAAACCACCAGTAAATAGATTCCAGCATACGAATGAGCGGCTGTTGATAAATCAGACGGTCGAAAACAATCATAATTTAAATATCACGCCCACAAATATGCACGGATTAGAGGCCTCGCCCTTAGAATTTACGACATGGATAAGCAAAATCCGGCAAAGAAAATGATTTTCTCTGAGATAAAATAAAGACGCTCAAGTCTCAGGTGCAGGCCAACCGCTTGGTTTTATTTGGAAGCTTAAAATCAGGTGTTGATTGTTAATGGAAAATGCGGTGTTGGCTGAGGATACTGCTATAGTCATTAAAAGCGATTATGAGAACCTGAAGTGTATTTCAAATAAATTAATTATTTTCACTGAACATTCCACGTTGTATTTTTTAAGTAGCTTTCTTACCCAATATAGTACTTAATATATTAGAAGCTCAGAATAAGATCCTGTCCCAATGGTGGCTCTTGTGCCCACTGATCTTCAATGAATGGGACCGTTCTCCAGCGCAATATCGTGGAGAACACTGCATGCCGTAATTACATTGCAGGCCTGCTCTGGTGTGTATAGCAGCCCCCCCCCCACCCCGCTTACCCAAGACAGAGCCACCTGCCCTTGAGCAAACCTATACATCACTCCAATGTGGTTTGTGTGTGTGTGTGTGTGCGCACTTTTGAATCTGTGCTCCTGCTTGTTTCGGGATAACCCTTTTCACCAAGAGGAATCACATCCAACCGTTTCACCAAAGAATTATGTAGAACTATTATAATAATTGTACGAGGGCGTAACTCACCGAGGAGATGACTCCAGCCATGCAGTGCGCCCTCCTGTAGCCTTGTTCCAATGCTATAGTTTAGAAAAATAAAGAGACGCGCGTCCCACCCGGCCATTGGGCTACCATATTCAGAACAAACATCCTGGCATCACATATGATCTGAACGTTGATTGAATTAAAATTTTTGCTATTGATAAATGCGTAATTCACCTCAATTGGAAACCCAGCAATCTCATAAAATTGTCTTTTAATCATAGTTTGAATATACCAGAAAGGGACTTCATAGCCGCCAAAACTGCTGGCATACTTCGACTATTGTTGGCTGTGATATACCAGACTTGTCCCTGATCTCTCGCTGAAAGGTCCCAATGTAGAGAGCGCAGATTAAGGTCCTCCAGATCTGCCATCGCTTCGACTACAGGACTGCCAAAGCGCTTGTTTAAATAGTGTATATATTACTGGATTGAAATTGTTGTTTGCCTAATTTCTGCCCTCATGTTCTAGGCCACCCCGAAGTGAAAGGTGAAAAATAAACCACTTAATAGCAATGTGCTATACATAATTAATTCGTAATTCTGAAATGTAATTTGCAATATGGGGTAGTTGCAATGCAGACACATTCATCAATGATTGCTGGTTCAACGATTCATTGAACTGGGTGGTTATACCATTACCAGCGCTAGTCACACTAGAGAATTTGCGTACACGAAGTCAGACCAGGCGTGAGATTTTATCGCAGCCTACGATCACGTTCAAATTGATAAACCCCTTGCTTTGCGTAGGAATCGGCGTACGCCCATCGTACGCCTGTTTTAGGTTGTACGCACGTTTCATAAATGAGGGCCATTGTATGATGAGAATCCTACAATGTCCAAGTATTCATTTTTTCTGTGTCTCAGGAACCTTTGTACTGATTCTTATTTGTGAGAAATATATTACTAAAAAACTATGACATACAGGTCCTTCTCAAGAAATTAGCATATTGTGATAAAGTTCATTATTTTCCATAATGTAATGATAAAAATTAAACTTTCATATATTTTAGATTCAATGCAAACCAACTGAAATATTTCAGGTCATTTATTGTTTTAATACTGATGATTTTGGCATACAGCTCATGATTTTGGCATACAGCTCATGAAAACCAACAAAATCATCCTGGGTCCATCCAATTCTGAGATTGCGCAAAGAGGAAGGAGAGATTCACCTCCTTATTAAGGAGTCCCCAGTACTCAGATAGCTAAAAATATACATTTATTATTATAGCACAGAAAATAATGGTGTTGTATTGTATGCTTGTTTCAATAATGTGTCTGAGTGTGTAGGGCCGGAAGGAGACAAGCCAAGGCTCCGGGACGAACAGCTCGTTCCGCACACCATTGCACATTGGCAGTCCTTTTCAATTCAATCAAGTTTTTACATGTTCTCTCGATTGGATTAGAAAAGGAATAAACCCCCCCCCCCCCTTCTTTTAATTAGATCAAAATTTCGGATCGATTAAGGTGTTTACTGTGATTCTACTGCCAATTCGTTTACTAATGGACTATTTGGTTAAAAAATATAACCTGTTATACAGCTGCTCTGTCTGCCCATCACTTCCGCCGGCCGTGTGTGTGTGTGTGTATGTCCATTCTGGATTTCGTCGGTCCCTTGTATGGTGGCTCTGAAATGTTAAAACACCTCTCTGAATGCTGGTGATGGAAGCGAAAAACACAGAAAATTGAACCTGATCCAATTTTTATATTACGGACAAAGGTTTCTGCATGATTGACATAACATGAGGTTGATCATGTCAATCTTCTGCATCTACGAGATGGTGGGCAACATTGCATACAACTGTCCATCTCCAGCAAGGCGACTGACAGGAGCTGTTTTCAGTTTAGTATTCATTGACAATACGAAAACTATCTACTGAGCTATCAAAGCTTGTCTTGCAATCTCACACACCCATAGATGAAAGCGACATATTAGCTCTTTCTCTGAGGTAAATCAACTTCCGGTTCTAGCACCGTATGGCAAAGCACCGCAAAAGTTGGATTATTTCAACTCTTGCGGAACACCCGCCGCACCGCATCCACATTTTGCCGGTTCAGGTAGATTTGCCGCAGCGGTGCGCATTGCTTACTATTGAAATGAATGTACTTCCGCCGCAATGCAACCAGTTTGCCGGACCTGGTGTGAATCCAGCATTAGTCTTATATTTGCATTTGATTTGGTGGTATGTGTCTTTGAATTCACAAGTGATTTGGAGATTTTCCACAGTACACCAAAGAAGAAACACTTGCTATTCCAGGGCATGAAGCAAAGAACACACTTGACTGTCCTACACCACAATGATAATGTGGGCCGTAAACAAGCCATCAATGCAGCAGGTAAAATTGTGTTGGGGTTATGTCAACCATAAACAACATAAATTACAGCATTGCAGTTTACATAACTGTTTGAAAGAAGTTTATATAATAATCATCCTCCCACAATATAATATTTGAATACTACAATGTTTAAATGGTTGCCCTGTAACATTTTATTTGTATAGTTGTACTTGAGTGGGAGGATGAAGTTTTGCATGAGATGTTTTAAACAACAGCTCTCTACTGCTACAGACCAATCTCCATCCTGCCCTGCCTCTAAGGTTTTCGAAAGCCTTATTAATAAACAAATTATCTACTATTTCGAATCGCACCACAGCCTCATTGACATGCAATCCAGTTTCCGAGCCGGTCGTAAGGAACACCTCAGCCACACTCAAGGTCCTAAATTATATCATAACCGCTATCAACCAAAGGCCTTACTGTGCAGCAGTCTTCATTGATCTGGCCAAGGCTTTGATTCTGTCGAATCACATCATCATCATTGATAGATTAAAGAACCTTGGTTTTTCTACTGACTGCATAGCCTGGTTCACAAATTATTTCTCTGACAGATTTCAGTGTTAGTTCAGTGTCAGGTCAGAGGGCTGTCTCTATGGGGCTGCCTCAGTGTTTAATTCTCGGGCCGATTTTATTTTCTGTATATATCAACGATGTTGCTCGTGCTGCAGTTGACTCTACGATTCACCTGTATGCAGACGATACCATTCTTTATATTTATGGCCCGACATTGGACAATGTATTAAAAAACCTTCAGGAAAGATTTTTAATAACATACAACACTCCTTCCTAAGCCTCAAATTACTTCTAAATCCTAGTAAAACTAAATTTATGCTCTTTAAACTATCACACACTGCACTTGCCTGCCCACCAAACATCACCACACTTGACGGGTCTGTGCTGGAATATGTAGACAACTACAAATACATAGGTGTCTAGTTAGACTCCTCACTCTCCTTCCAGACCCACATCAACCAGCTCCAATCAAAAATTAAGTCAAGGATTGGCTTCCTATTTCGCAATAAAGCCTAAACTTGCCCTTGTGAAAATGACTATCCTCCCAATACTAGACTTCGGTGATGTAATTTACAGATCCGTATCAAACTCTTTACTTCAAAAATGTTATGTTGTGTACCACAGCACCATCCGTTTTGTCACCAATGCTCCATATAACACTCACCACTACAATCTCTAGAGTCTCTATACACGGCATCAAACACACTGGTATCAACTCATCTACAACTGTCTCCTTGGCAAATCCCACATTACCTAAGATCATTAATCTCCAGAGCAACACCCACTCTCAATCTGCTTTCAAGATATCAGTTATAACTCTGATTGCCACTAAAGCTTGCACCTCCTTTGGCCGCATCTCCTTTCAATCCTCTGCTGCTAATGATTGGAATTTTCTACAAAACTCCCTGAAGTTTGAATCCATTGTCCCGCTAACCAACTTCAAAGCACTCCTAACAAATCTACTGTCAGACCACTGGACATGTTAATCCCACCCAACCATCTTATGCCATTATACAATCTAACCAGCATAGCTGTCCCCGTATATTTTGCACACTCTCCCTCCCACAGTCCTGGTCATTATGCCACTTACCATAGTGTTACTTACGCACAGCCAATTTGTACCTCGAAGAATGTACCCCTCTACCACAGCCCCTACTCTTCATCTTTTCTAACTGTCTGTATTGTACAGCACCACGCCACTGTATTTACCAATCATCTACCTCCATATGCTGACATCTGTTGCACTACTTGTGCAACATCTGTTGTATAAATGCCAAATTGTCGGATCTGAAGACCTGCACACTGTATTATTTATTTTTCACTATTTTCTCTGTTTATACTATTTATTGTGCACTGATTGTCTTGTAATTGTATATTGTAATCGTTAGTATTATTGGGGGTACTCTGTCAGAAATTATGTCCATGTGGGTTCATCACAGCCGATGATATCAAGTATCAAATTTGGGTCTATTTTTTAATATATGAATTTCAAAATGCTGCCATTTTCACACCGTTTCAACTACATTACTGAAACTTGGTGAACCTGCCTTATTTCTCATGATGAACAAAAAGCCTCAGGAACCCATAAATTCTACCATGTTGAATTTTTCTATACAGTGAAAATTTGATAAAACCAATAAAAATCATCTTAAAATCAACAATTCAAATTGACCTGGCTTTTGGTATACATATTTCTTATACTGGCATCCCTATAGGGTGATAAGCAATAAGAAATACAATGCAAAATGGTGGAAAAAATGGCTGACCCAATGGTTCACTGATGCATGATTAAAATATAATGTCACATTTCCTGAAACATACATGATGGAAACTGTTTGGTAACAAATGTTTGGTAACAATGGAAAGAGGGAGTGCCTCTGAAAAGAATGAGGGGTGATGTGTCAATGTGTGTTCATCACAGCCTGTGATATTGACTCTTAAAATTGGCTCACTTTTGCCCATAAATGAACATTTGACCACACCTATTAAAATTATCTTAAAATCAACAATAAGTCTGACTGACCTGTGCTTTGGCATACATGCCTTTCCTAATGGTGATATAGTCTAAGAGATCAAATTCAAAATGGCGGACAAAATGGCCAACCCATGGTTCACTGACACATTATGACGTCACAGTATCATATTTCCTGAAACATACAAGAAAGAATATAACGGTTGGTAACATTCGAAAGAGGGAGTTCTACTGCAAAGACAGAGGGATGACTTGTCCATGTGGGTTTATCACAGCAGGAGATATCTTTGCAATAAAGTGAACATTTGCCCATACCTATACAAATCATCTTAAAATCAACAATAATTCTGATCGACTTGCGCATTGGCATACAGGTATTTCATACATGCCTTCCTTAATGGTGATGAGGACTAAGAGATACAATGCAAAATGGCGGACAAAATGGCCGACCGATGGTTCAATGACTCACAATGAGGTCACAGTGTCATATTTCCTGAACCCTACATGTGAGTTAGTAATGGCTGGTAATGATGGAAAAAGGGAGTTCCACTACAAAGGATGAGGGTGAGTTGTCCATGTGGGTTCATCAAAGCCTGTGATATTGACTCTCAAAGTTGGGTCACTTTTGCCTATAAATGAACATTTGCCCACACCTATAAAAATCATCTTAAAGTCAACAAGTCTGAGTGGCCTACACTTTGGCATAAAGGTGTCTTATACATGCCTTCTTTACTGGTAATATGGACTAAGAGATACAATGCAAAATGGTGGACAAAATGGTAGACTGAGGGCTCATTGACTCACATTGTCACATTTCCTGAACCGTGCATGCTAGAAAGTAATCGTTGGTACCATTGGAAGCCTATTTTCCTATTGTCTGAAAAGCTGGACTCCTGATGAACAATGTTCCATTTTCCGTTTAATTTCCACCATGATAGATCTTCCGCCATTTTTAATATTGTAAAAAACTACTTTTGCTGATTAGTCGTAGGATTTTCGCCCGATCGGAACCAAATCAGTGCAGAAATGTACTCTGGAGTCTGAATATCAATAATTATCAAAAAAACAGTTGAAATTTCGATTCACGGACCCTAACGGGCACAAAATGGACGCTGTGGGAGGAGCCTATTTTACTAAAATGTCAATAAATCAAAAAGTAAATGAGATATTTTTACCAAACTTGACAAACATGTCAATGAGTTCATTCTGTGGTCAAAGTAAAAAAAATGTGCCGATTGAACATTAGGTGGCGCTGTAACAGATAAAAAACAGAAAAAGGGCTATGACCACCGGACCGTTAGTCCAATTGACTTGAAATTTGGTTTGCAGTGTCTTGGTCCAAGGTGCCATGAATGTGTATGAGGACATTGGTGTATCTAAAAAAACATGGCCGCCATTGACCAATGAAGTTAGAGAAGTGTGAACATATATGAGACAAGGTTAACAGAGGCCGATCGGAACGAAACTTGGTGGGCATGTTCAACTCATGGCCAGAGAGGTCTGTATGAATTTTGAAAGAAACTGGCCACTAATTGGCCCAGACGTGGCGCTACAGCAATCAATTGTACAAACTGCTTATTACTCCTAGACTATAGGGCATAGACTCAAGTGTCTTATATCAGTGGAAAGCTGGACTCCTGATGAACAAAACATAAATCTCCGATTTCATTTCCACATGATAGATTTTTCGCCATTTTGAATTTTGTCAAAAAACTACTTTCGATAACTAGTCCTAGGTTTTTCACCCAATCGGAACCAAACCAGTGCAGAAATGTTCTCTGGAGTCTGAATATCAATAATTATTGAAAAGAGGTAGAAATTTCTACTCACGGTCACTAAGGGGCGCAAAATGGACCCTGCGGGAGGAGCCCATTTTACTAAAATGGCTATAAATCAAGAAGTAAATGAGATAACATCACCAAACTTGACAAACATGTCAATGAGTTCATTCTCTGGTCAAAGTAAAAAAAAATTGCCGATTGAACACTACGTGGCGCTTTAACAGAAAAAAAACAGAAAAAGGGCTATGACCAATATTGTAAAAAATCTACTTTCGCGGATTAGTCGTAGGATTTTCGCCCGATCGGAACCAAATCAGTGCAGAAATGTACTCTGGAGTCTGAATATCAATAATTATCAAAAAATAGTTTACATTTTTATACATGGTCACTAAGGGGCGCAAAAATGAACACTGTGGGAGGACCATATTTTACTAAAATGGCTATAAATCAAAAAGTTAATGAGAACTTCACCAAACTCGACTCACTTGCGAAAAAGTTCATTCTGTGGTCAATTTAAAAAAATTGTGCCCATTGAACACTAAGTGGCGCTGTAAAATAAAAATAAAACAGAAAAAGGGCTATGACCACCTTACCGTTAGTCTGATTGACTTGAAAATTGGTATGCCATGTCTTGGTCCAAGGTGCCATGTATGTCTATGATACATTGATGTATTTGAAAAATCATGGCAGTTATTAACCAATGAAGTTTGAGCACCTATGAGACAAGGTTAACGGAGGCCGATCGGAACGAAACTTGGTGTGCATGTTCAACTCATGGCCAGAGAGGTCTGTAAGTATTTTGAAAGAAATCAGCCACTATTTGGCGCTAATGAGATTTTTGGCTTTATAATCATGTGGTGTTACACAAATCCACACAATAAGCTTATCATTTCATAGATCTCCTCATCTCTTGCTGAACAAATTTGCCTCTAGAACCACTGCTGTCAATCAAGTTCTTCATTAAATAAACATGAATATATTAAAAACCTACTTTTTTTAACTAGTCCTAGGTTTATCGCCTTTTCCATCCATTATTTCAGAAGTTAAAAGCTTACTATATAAAACTTAATGTCTTCAATGCTTATGTGATTAAGGGATTTAAATGCTTGAACACCGATAAATGCGGCTTGCAGCTTTAATTATTAGGGTTTCAAGCACGAAGTGCTCCAAACCTATTGTAATTGTACTACTTTTTATTATTAGGTGTTCAAGCACGAAGTGCTGAAAACCTATTGTTATTGTTCTGATTTTTTTTATTATTAGGTGTTCAAGCACGAAGTGCTGAAAACCTATTGTTATTGTACTGATTTTTATTAGGGTTTCAAGCATGAAGTACTGAAAACCTATTGTAATTGTACTGGTTTTTATTATTATTATTAGGGTTTCAAGCACGTAGTGCAAAAACCCTATTGTAATTGTACTGATTTTTATTATTATTAAGTGGCAAGGAACACATACTATTATCTGACATATATATTAATAAGTGTTCTTGCCTTTGGCAAGGAACACAAACTATTATCCGACATATATATTATTAAGTGTTCTTGCCTTTGGCAAGGAACATATACTATTATCCGACATATATATTATTAAGTGTTCTTGCCTTTGGCAAGGAACATATACTATTATCCGACATATATATTATTAAGTGTTCTTGCCTTTGGCAAGGAACACATACTATTATCCGATATATATATTATTATTAAGTGTTCTTGCCTTTGGCAAGGAACACATACTATTATCCGACATATATATTATTAAGTGTTCTTGCCTTTGGCAAGGAACACATACTATTATCCGACATATATATTATTAAGTGTTCTTGCCTTTGGCAAGGAAAACATACTATTATCCGACATATATATATATTATTATTAAGTGTTCTTGCCTTTGGCAAGAAACACATACTATTATCCGACATATATATTATTAAGTGTTCTTGCCTTTGGCAAGGAACACATACTATTATCCGACATATATATTATTATTATTATTATTAAGTGTTCTTGCCTTTGGCAAGGAACACATACTATTATCTGACATGTATATTATTATTAAGTGTTCTTGCCTTTGGCAAGGAACACATACTATTATCCGACATATATATTATTAAGTGTTTTTGCCTTTGGCAAGGAACACATACTATTATCCGACATATATATTATTATTATTAAGTGTTCTTGCCTTTGGCAAGGAACACATACTATTATCCGACATATATATATTATTAAGTGTTCTTGCCTTTGGCAAGGAACACATACTATTATCCGACATATATATTATAATTATTAAGTGTTCTTGCCTTTGGCAAGGAACACATACTATTATCCGACATATATATTATTAAGTGTTCTTGCCTTTGGCAAGGAACACATACTATTATCCGACATATATATTATTATTATTATTATTATTATTATTATAGCAAAAATATGCCCCCCTACTCCTCCCAGAGCTTCAAAAATCGATACGTAGAGTAATGTACCAAAACGTGCGGCTCGATCCCGATCGCGTTGGAATTGTTTTGTGGAAGGTTTCGTAAAACGATTCGCGAAATATTACCGTTTTCGTGGCGAAATATTACCGTTTTCGTGGCGAAAAAATCCCATAGGGAATGAATTGGCCGCATTTTCAGTGCACTTTTGCTCCCAGAGATTTTATGCTAAAATTACAAGTAAGGTACCGAAACGTGCGGCTTGTTCCCCTTAACATTCCTGTCATTTCGTGAAAGGATTCGAAAAATGGTTTTCAAAATAATAGCGTATAAAACAGTCCCATAGGAATGAATGGAGAAAATCTTTAGAGGGACACTGCTCCCAGAGTTTTTATGCTACACACAAAAGCTAGTGCCAAAACGTGCGACTCGTTCCCGTTAACATTTATACCGATTTGTGGAAGGTTTCATAAAACGGTTGTTCGGACATTACCGATTTTGTAGCGAAAAAATCGTCCCATAGGAATGAATGGACTAGCTAGAGTGGAGCTAGAGTGGAGGCAGCTCTTACCTGCCTAATCTTCAAACAATTTCTAAACTGCCGCCACTCCTACATCTTTCACTCCACATACACAAATGTTAAATCAAAACGTTCATATATTCCTGCTGTCACTAACAATGTCAAAATCTAAGCCATAAATGTAATAGTTTTTACACTATGATCATTTGTTTGGAACTCACATTCTC
>JACXGM010025840.1:0-15131 GCA_016801145.1 Umbra pygmaea | reverse complement strand
TACCAACGTTTCCCTTTATGGGACAGTCAGGAAAACATCAAATATCATACTATTTGGTCCATTGGCTGGTGTTTTACATTAGGTGTTCAGTTGGTCTTTACATTCAGGCTGTGTGGTCCAGGAGGAGGGGTGATGCTTCACACCTCCCTGCATCCTCTGTATTTGCGTCTCTAAGGAAGCAATAGGTGTGAGATAGCCAACCAGGCGGCAGCTCTTAATATCTGCATATCTGTCCTGTAAACCTTTAAAACTTCCACTACAAGAGAAACAGGCGTAAAAGAGGTCAATTGATTAGAAGGTTCAACGGGAGCAATAAAATCATCTCTAACAGGTGGAAACTAAGATCTAATTCCATCAATCTTACCAATAAAAAAGTTTAAGAACTCTCACACATGTCAGCAGAAGGAGTGAGTGATGGAGTGGCAGTAGAGTGAAGCACAGCATTTATAGTAAAAGAAGCACTCTAGACTTATGACAGTTTTTGGAGATGATGCCAGAAAAATAGTTAGACCTAGCCAATTTAACAGCCCTTTGATACTTATTCAAATGATTCCTTAAGATCTCATAAGAAACCTGTAGTTTATCTTTAACCCATTTACGTTTAGCCCTCCTACACCCCTGCATAAGAGCACGGGTTGTACTGTTCAACCAGGGCTGACTATTAACCTTTTTTCCCCTGAGTTTGACAGGAGCCACAACACCTAAAATATTTAGACAAGAAGAATTAAACTGGTCAACCAACTCTTCTAAACCCATAGAGGGAGGGGGGGGAACTATAGCAATGGTACAGGAGGGATAAGGCAAGACGTGGGTCAGGCAGCAGAGGTCGATAAACGGTGGGCCCAGGCTGAAGTACCGAAGCAGGATCCAAGGGGAGAGTCATGGAGTTTGGGCAGCACAGGTCTATCACGGGTGGCCAAAGGCAACAAAACGTCTTGCGAATCTCGAGAGTAACAGGAAACACAGCAAAAGGTCAATACACAGGCATTCTAAGAAAGTATAGCTCAGTAGTTTTCAGGAGAAGCAATACCTCGCAATGAGGTCTAGAAACTAACCCAATAATATACAGTGTGAAATAGCTGCAGGTGTCAGTAATCTGGTGATTGTGATCTGTGATGTGTCCTGTGTTCATGTGTGTTTGAACTTGTGGATCTACCAGTGTCTGGCATGGATGTGATCCGACCTGCTCTCGGACGTCTAACAGGGTGGTCACAAGGTGGTGTTGTCTGAGATGTGTAAACAGGAGTGTGTGGTTGGTAAGGATTCTTTGGTGGTGGACAGGATTGGATTGTTGGCGTTTATTTGTAGTGTTATAAATATCAGTGATCAGGTAAAGAAAGTCTGCTCAGATAGATGTAGTGGTGCATGCTGCTACTGTTCACGGAAAAAAAGTTATTTCACAGGAATCCACTGTATAATTTTACAGTTTTTTTTCTACAATAAGTGTGGTTAGGGTAATGATGGTCAAAACGAGGCATTTGAAACAATTGAGAGATTTGAAGCATTTGATTCGAGGCGTCATGAAACGTTTCGAAACCTTTACTCGACAGTGACACCTGCTGGCAACTTTAATTATGGCACACAACAGTCTTAATTACACCATAATCAGACAGACGCTTCTGTAACCGGACTGAACGATTCACCTCCTTCATCACCAACTGCATAGTTTCAAAACAGGGGTTGATAATTGTAATTTGTCAACACTTTGGGTTATTGAATAAAATACAACTGTCTGAGACAAGAAACACTTTCATAACATAATGTCATACAAACATCTTGATTTGGAGTGTTTCCAAAACATCAAACGTATGTGAACTTCGCTGATCTGATGAGAGTGGGAATAAAACTGTATAAAATGTAAATTGATATTGGTTTTATGAAGATATGAAGTAGCCTAATGATTGTGTAACAGCAAGGTGCAGATGGCTCAGTGGTTAAGGAGTCAGACTTGTGGCCAGAAGGATTCAAGTGCGATTCCTGAGTAAGGCAATTGACGTTAAATAATTTCCACATTGCCAGTGCTCTCAGGCTATTCATTTTTTTGTCTCGCAGGGCAGACAAATATTCTCGCAGGGCACAGGTTGCAGGGATGGCTAAATGGACCATTGCATGTTAATATAGTTGAGGGAAGCCCCCCGTTTTATACCCGAGACGTCAAAGTTTTTGACAAGTGTGACACAGGTATCGTTCAATGTCACATGACAAAGTGTTTCGACGACACTTTGTCATGTGACCAGCAGTGTTTTTGAAACACGTCTCGATATGTTGTTCCGATGCAGTGATGTGTCGAAAACATCGAGGCAGTTTCGACACTTGAGTGTCGAGCGCCCATAACTAGGTTAGGGTGGTATCTTGTAGATCTATTGATTAATGATTACGTTCAGCCGTGTGCTATTAGTTAGTTAAGCTTCCTACATATAAGCTGCCCAGACTAGAGAGAAGTGTCGGTCACTGTTTACTTGTTGTTTTACGTTACGGGTGATTTATGTTACGTTGTTTGTGGAAGTATGTCCGGGAGCTACATGATGTAGTTTATAACTGAGTGTTGTTAAAGTTTGGAAGTAAATGCGTGCGCTCTGTGATGTATGTAGCACAGTGTCTGTGCCGCTGATAAGAGCACATAGCTATCTGAGAACATCCGTTGTGCACTCGCTTTATTCAATTCACCTGCTGCTTCATGAGTGTATGTTCCCGGTTCTACAAATAAATTGACAAAGAAACATTCCATCTACCTGCCCGTCGGTCTCTCTCCTTTCAATCACCAACAAATCATGACACTTCCAATACAATATTTTAGACCAAAGGTTTTGAAAGTGGGAGGCAGGCCTCCTGAAGCTCCAAAACGTTTTAGAAATTAAAATATATATATTTCATTAGTTGTCAGAAGGAGGTTACATAGTGTGAATTGGGAATTTGGAAATATAATAGTTTGTATATAAAATACAAACGTTTTTACAGATTCTTTTCACTTTCCCATAGTCAGAATCTTATAAATGCCTTAGGACAGACCTCTTTTTTTATGTATTTGGTGTACTTGAAATGTAGCATACATGTTATTTTCCTTATAAAAGTGCATGATACATTAATTGTTGTTCTATTTTTTTCTCTTAATATTAAACCCCAAAGTGAGTCAGTATATGTTTAACAAAATTCAAGGCTCTTGTGCAGTCCTACTGCTCCCTCAAATCATTTGACCTCTCCCTATTTTTTTACAAGTCAAAGGGAACAAAGAGTTTTTCATGGGCTGAGGTAATAGGTGAATGAAGACAGGAAGGACAACAGTATGAATAAAGCTTTACATTGGTATATTTAGCAATAATTGAGCAATATGTAAAAGACTGGGAAGTGAGGCTAGGGCTGAACAGTTCAACCAAGGCTTCTGTAGCATCAACGTAAACTTTGGTAATCTGGGGATGAAGCGATGTAAGACCTTAAAGTGGTTGAAAACAGAAATGTAAACATCAGTTGTCTCTTTAGTCCGAGCTTCAGATATCAAGAAAGTGCACACAGATTAAAATAATTTAATGTTGTACAATCATTGGATATATCATGCCGCACTGAGACGATCTTGATCTTGACTTCGGGCAGGGGGCGGGGCACAAAGACAGAGTGGATAAATAACTTTCTATTTCGTGGAGCTCTGCCTCATAGGGGAGCTATGCTCCTAGTGGTTTACCCCTCCCACGCACACGGGTGCCCCTGATAAATTTTGCATACACAATACATTTTCTCCTTTGACAATTGGAGTATAAGCCATAAAATGATAACCGTCGATGGTACACTTAAAACCAGCTACGACATGACTAGGCAATTGTTTATGCTCATATAGACGTCAAAAGTTCATAGGGCACCAACCTTGTTTTGAGATAAATGTATTTTATTTGCGATGTCTTGGATAAGTACTTCATTACCCACAACCCTAAACCATCACACAATCCCACAGTGATGCCTCCGATTAGTGGAACTCCGTGATGTCATGGAGACAAACTCGCGGTTACCATGGAAATGCTTCCTGAGCCCGCAAAAAGGCTTTGTGTTTCCAACTCTGGCAGGCTGCTCGAGTCGTACGCTTGTGTCGTAACAAAAAATATGGATAGTTAGAGAACTGTAAATACGTTTACTGTGCTGTAGATTACATGATATTTCAAGGATGACATTGTATAAGCGAAGTTAGCTAAAGTTACGTAATTTAAAGTAAAGACAGAAAGATAACACTTGCAATGTTTTATGGGATAAGTAGTTCATTTGTTTGGAATAGAAAATATGTACACAGTTTTGTACCTTTGACTTTTTTTGATTTTCGGTTCATTTTTTCACTCTAAATGATATTTTGTTTGCTTATGAGTCACGTCGTAGCTGGTTAGCCTAAGGCATGCTCTAAAACTCTTTATATACAGATTTTTCCAGAAGTCAATGGGAGAAATGTATGGGAAATATACTTCCGGAACCCAAGCTCACTCAGATGGAGGGCGGGACTCTTGAGGTCTATATAAGAATGCCCGGCACTCAGCTCCCTTTAGTCTTCAGCCGACTGACTGAAAGCTGCACCTTTTATTTGATGATTTTTTGTAGTGATTTAGTTAGTCTTGTGTCTGTCCGTTTGTCCTACTGTCCTTCCAGAGCAGACGACAGGGGCTCATTCTGTGCTTGGTGTTAGTACTGTGTCTAGTCAGGCTTCTGTACACCCTAGCCAGCCTAGTGTTTCCACTTCTTGTCAGACGAGGTGTTTACCGTGTTCGGTTTAACCTTCATTTGTGTTGATAATGCTACTGAAGGGGAGGAATCAAAACCTAATAGAGCGATACTTTCCTCTATGAAGCGGCACGTTTCCTCGCCTTCTAACCCTGATAAAATGAGTATGCTCATTAATAAAGGGTGTAGTTCCTCTCTGTCTGAGCCCGCAAGCCTTATTGTCTTCCTTTCGCAGCCCGCTCTAGCTTTGGCTAGCACCAAGTTTCTAGACAAGGGAGATATGAGGCCGGTTAGGACTCAACCTACCCTCTCTGTGTCTCATGGCCCTTTTTCCCATGCTTGTCAGTTTTGGTGTGTGTGAAATAGAGAAAGGCTCCACTCGCTCACTACTCGCTGCCAGACGCACCTATGCCTCTCTCTCTTGCTATAGACACACAGAAGGAAACATCATTTTTTCCCAGCTTTGTCTAGTTCATTAGTGATTAACGAAAATACAGAGGAGATGGAGAACAGGGGGTTTTCCTCCTTTTCTCCCTGTTTCTCCACAGCCATTGATCCTGTGTTTAATAGGGGAGAATTGATGTCTTCCCTCTCGCCCTTTCGAGAGCAGCCCCCCTTGAGCGACCCCTCAGTCAGTAAGGGGGCCAGCGGCAGTGTGGGCCACCAGGGAGTTTTGGTGACTCGGCGACTCCCTACATTTTATTGTGAATGGCGAGAGATGTATCATTCCAGCTTGGCTAAACTCAACACTGCTGAAAGGCTATGCCCTACAGTTTCGCCAGGGAAACAATGATGTTATCCCCCAGCAAGAGTGAAGCCTTAGAGAATGAAATCTCTCAGCTTCTTGAGAAAGAGGCTGTTTTAGAGGTCCCTGTCGGGAGGAACACGACCTCTATTCTCTCCACCTCCTGGTCTCGAAGAAAACAGGGGGAGTGAGACGGATCCTAGACCTGAACAGATCGATAGCCAAGAGGAGTTTCGTATGCTTACAGTCAGACACCTGATGGAATGTATTCATCTGGGCAATTACTGTGCAAGCATAGACTTGAAGGACACATATTTTCATGTCCCGATAGTTCAGAGACACCGAAAATACTTTAGGTTCTCTTCTCTAGGAAAATGCTACAAATACCAGAGGATGCCATTCGGGTACGCCCTGGCACCCCGGTTGTTTACCAAAATTCGGGAATCAGCCTTATCCCCGGTGGGATGCAGGGGGACAAGAATTCTAGCTTATATACGTAGATGATCTCCTGATTCTAGCTGAATCGTCTGTGTCTCACACTGCAGAGGTGATGAAACATTTGATGGCATTAGGCTTTGCCATGAATTTGGAAAAGAGCACACCGTGGCCTGTGCAACAGATGGTCTATCTGGGCCTCCAGTTAGACATGTTTGCCTTGACAGCATGCCTCAATCCAGAAAGAAGAGCGCCACTGCTGCACGAATTAGACCGCTGTCAGCCTTTACGCACAGTCAAAGCAAGACGGGTCATGTCCCTATTGGGGCTGATGTCGGCGGCGCATGTGGTGGTGCCGTTAGGCTTACTACACATGTCTCGCACAGAGATGGTTTGCCAGGCTCTCTGTCTCTACTAGTGAAAGGCAGGGATGTGCGTGTCTGGTCAGACAATTGCACGACAGTGGCCTACATAAATCGATCTATGGACTTGGGCTCAGACCCATGTCCGGTCACTAGTAGCGTCTCATATCCCAGGCCGCCTGAATGTGGGGGCGGACCTGATGTCCAGAAGGGGTCTGCACCCCGACGAATAAGCCCTGCATGTGAATCTGATTCAAATGGTTTGGGACAGATTCGGCATGGCAAACAGACCTGTTTGCGTCAAAGGGAAATGCACAGTGTCCCCTATGGTTTTTTCTTAGACGCACAGACGTATTTGCGCACCCCAGAAGGCCGAGAGGCCTGTGTTATGCTTTTCCTTCCACGAGACTTCTGCTGCAGTTAATGCAAATAATTCTAGAGGAGTGAGCAACAGTGATTCTGGGGGCTCCGGAAAGACCGGGTGCGTCTTGGTTCCCGGAAATGACAGCAATGCTGTGTACCCCACCATGGCGCATTCCTCGCTGGCCAGATGCCTTGCTTCAGGCCAGGGGAACAATATGTTTACCTCCTGTTCTGACACAGTTCTGACACACTCTGTTTTTCAATCAGGGCCTCTCCCTGAGAAAGATACTCATTGAGGGGGTTTTCTTTTAACTTTCCCTATTGAGAGTGGTTATGCTCCGTTGTTCATGGAGCATTCTCATTATGTGTTTTTAACCCAGTTTTTTCACTGCGTGCAAATGGGAGGGGTTAAATGTGTTTTGCTCAGCGTTCTCTCCTTAGAGAGTGCTGGTGAATCAGATGTGTTTTGGGGTGCGTCATTGTGTGAAACAATGAACAAATGCACTGGCCTGTATCGACTTCCACGGGTGCAGCTTTGCTGTTTTCCCAAGGAGTTGGAGTAGATCAGGGGTACATTGACTGCGCTTAGAATATAGAATGTTAGTTACCGGAGTTCTGTAACTCCAGCTCTATGCAGGGCCGCCAACAGGAATCTGTGGGCCCGGGACAAACTCCACATTTAGGGCCCGGCGCTAAAAAAATAGATTGTGGCCCCCCTCAGGACTGGGCCCGGGACAACATTCCCAGTTGTCCTCCCCTGTCAGCTGCCCTGGCTCTATGAGTAGAGCGAGCCCCAAAGGGCTTGTTGCCCTGTATTACTCGTTCTCCTTGTAATGTCTTTAGATCCTTTACAGGCATAAAGTAATACTCAAAAGACAACCACACGTGAGTTCTGTCTGTGTTCGGTTTATTCACTTGCCAACATGCACTTGAACTACATCGTGGTCTCCTTCATATGCCCTCGCTATGCATGACCCCTCCCGGTCACTACCTGTAACTACACTCCTTGGGGTCGGCTTCAGACCTTTTAATTTGAGAGACGAGTGCTGTGGGCACGGCACCCTTATATAGAGGTGGCGTGGTCACCCCATTGGCTGTTACCACCTGCTAAACAGCTGGCCCAAGTAGCCCAAACCGTGTTCAACATCTTTGGTCACTCAGAAACAAGTTTTACCGGTTTGAGTAGGGCACAGACAGCTCAATGATTCAGCTGGTGGAACTACAAAAATTGTCATTTTAATAAACCAACAGCCAAGTAACACAATAGGCCTTTTTCAGGTGACTTCAGAAAAGTTTTGTTTATTTGCGGTTTTGCAGTGGAATGCTTCAGCCAGCAGCCGTCTAAGCTAGCAGCACATTATTATAGCTATTGAGTTCACCCAGTCCCTTTCACATTTGCCACCAATACGACTTAACGACATAGAACGACTTGCTGACAAGTGGTCCGTTACATCGAGATCGAAGCTTGATAAAGGCTTCAAGTTCTTTGTTGAAGGAAACCTGTTTGATTATGAAGGTACGTGTTTAGTTTAATTTAGCTAACATTAGCCCTATGCTAGTAACGGTTATAAGCTGACGAGTTTCTGTTTTGCAGATACATAGTGTTTAGATGTTATTTTTAACTAGTAAAGACTTTCTTTTTAATATTACTGCTGTTCACTACAGAGTCTCCAGTGTAAGATTAGAGTCAGTAATGTATTCATGGCTCATGCTGTGCCCTTTCTCCCAATCACTGTATTGAAACAGTCTCAAGTGTAGTTAACAGTGAGGTGACAGTGAGGGCGATGTTACAGGTCCATGAGGAAAAATGAGGAGGCACATCGGCTTCAAGTTTCTCAGATAAACAGTTCTCTAACATTATGATAATAATTATTTTTGATGGTAATCATACTAATATCTTACTAAAAACATGCTAGCAACATGTTTATCATGCTAGCATCATGTTAGCATCATGGTTATCCTAATACTATCTTACTAAAAACATGGTAGTATCATGCTAATCATACTAATATATTACTAAAAACATACTAGCATCATGTAAGCATCATGTTTTTAATGCTACCATCATGTTAGCAACAGGTTTATTATGCTAGCATCATGCTAATCATGCTAATATCTTACTAAAAACATGCTAACATCATGTAAATCATGCTAATATCTTACTAAAAACATGCTAGCGTCATAATAGCAACAGGTTTATTATGCTAGCATCATGGTAATCATGCTAATATCTTACTAAAAATATGCTAGCATCATGTTTATCATGCTAATATCTTATCAAAAACATGTTAGCATCATGTTAATCATGCTAGTATCTTACTAAAAACATGGAAGCATCATGTAAACAACAGGTTTATTATGTTAGCATCATGTTAAACATGGTAATATCTTACAAAAAACATGCTAGCATCATGCTTATCATGTTATTATCTGCCTAAAAACATGCTAGCATAATGTTTATCATATTAATATCTTCCTAAAATCATGTTAACATCATGCTAAACATGCTAATATCTTATTAAAAACATGCTAGCATCATGTTAGTAACATGTTTATCATGCTAGCATCATGCTAGCAACATGTTTTTCATGCTAGCATCATGTTTATAGTATTAATATCTTCCTAAAACATGCTAACATCATGATAATCATACTAATATCTTACTAAAAACATGTTAGCAACATGTTTATCAAGCTAGCATCATGCCAGCATCAAGCTAATCATAATAATATCTTAATAAAACAAGTTAGTGTCATGCTAATCATGCTAATATCTTATTAAAAACATGCTAGCATCATGCTAATTATGCTAATATCTTACTAAAAATGTACTAGCATCATGTTAATCATAGTAATATCTTGCTAAAAACATTTGAGCATCATGCTAATCATACTAATTTCTTTATGAAACCATGCTAGCATTATTCGAGCAATAAGTTTATCCTGCTAACATCATGCGAATCTTCCTACTAGTGGCGGCAAGAACACTTCACACAATTTCCCCAGAAATTGTACCAATTCTAGTTATTATTATTATTCTTCCCTGATGGAAGTCTATGGCAGCCCTATGAACCATACATAGGAAAATGATGAAATTTGGCACACTTGTAGTGATGCTAATGAATAGTAATTGGACCAACTTTTGACCCTCTAGGACTAACTCTATAGCGCCACCACCAGTTCAAAATTTCAACATTGAAATGGTTATAACTTTTGAACCCTTTGATCTAGAGACATGAAACTTAGTACATCGGATTCCACTCATCATGTTGATCGCAAGCAATACCTTACATTAAGGTCCCACCCATTACAGTAGCTGCCATTTTGAAATGTACAGTATTCCGTTTTTTTGCTACTTCTCCTTCAGATTTTGTCCAATTCCCTCCAAACAAGTGCTCAAATGATCTTCGGACTGACCCGCATAAAAATAACTATCCAGTTTTTTTTATTTATCCCTGTTCAAAAGTTATGGCGTCGCAAACTTAACAAGGTCCACCTAAAATTGGCTAAGAGGCTGTATCTCGGCCAAAGTTTGATCAATCAAAACGAAAATTGGTGCACTTCATCGGAAGCAAGTTCTGAGGTTCCATGCCAAATTTGGGAATAGCGCCACCTACAGGTCATGAGATATGAAAAATTGCTATTTCGGCCAATAACTTTTGAACAGTTTGTCAGAAAGTCATAATTGTGGTATCTATGGATTCCTTGCATCATGCCGAATCCGTGGATATTGATTTTGCCACGGTGGGATGTACCGCGTGTCCGCCATTTTGAATTTTGTCCTAATTTGCAATATCTTTTAAACTATTTGAAATTTCTTCACCAAATTTGGTAAGGATTATCATTTGTATGGCCCGAAGGTACCTGAGAAGTTTGGTCACAGCGCCACCTAGTGTTATAGAGACATCATTGTTTAAAAAAACATGTATACACTGAATCCTCTCCTCTACAGTGTGCAATTGTCTCTCCTCTGAGTGGCACAGTCAGCTGAACCATGCATTACTAATCCAGAGCCAATCCGGTTGTGGGTTCGAACCCCGTGTTGGAGGAGTATAAAAACTGTGTCAATTCCTGTAATGTTCAAGCGTTGTTTTAATCTATTGCAGCTTGTTTTGATTTCATCCGTAGGTTCAGAAGTACATTCTATTTCTGCTCTTTTTGCTCTTCTGGCTCCGCATTGGCTAACCGTAAGTTACATTAGCATTAAGACGTCTTAACACGCTTAACTGGTTGAGATGTTAAGTAATTCTTTTGTGTGCTTATCGTGTGCTCGTTCTTACACCGAACCCTCTCCTCTGCAGCTTAAGCGTAAGCTGCTGAACGGTGTGCCGTGAGCCCAAACCGTTGTGTTACGGACGTAGTGTCTTTCTGAAATGTAACTAATTGGAATACGATATGTGGCATGTTCGTATAAAGGTTTGCATTTGACTTGATTAATGGAACTTTGGCATCTTGGTAAAAAAAGTCTAATTTTGACTCGATTCTCTCTTGAATCTATTGAATTTTGGCAGCTGCGTAGGTGCATGTCTGCCAAGTGGCACAGTGAGATAAGTGACAGGCACCTGAACCGTAGATTGTGGGTTTGAGTCCTATGTGGGACAACTTTAAAATTGTGTATGAACTTGTCATTTCAATTCCTTTATTATCCGGGTAAGAGCTGTACTAATCTTTATTAAGCTAGTTTAGCATGTTAACCTGCTTTATTGTGCTTATTCTTACACTGAAGCCGCTCCTCTGCAGTGTGCAATTGTCTGTCCTCTGAGTGGCGCGGTCTGCTAAACCATGTGTTACTAATCCCCGCGTCGGATGAGTATAAAAACTGTGTTGATTCCTGTAATGTTCAAGTGTTGTTTTAATCTATTGCGCTAAAGCAGCTTGTTTTGATTTCATCCGTAAGTACTTCTGTGGCACATTTGTATAAAGTTTCGCACTTGGCTTCATTAATAGAACTTTGGCATCTTGGTAAAAAAAATCTAATTTTGACTCGATTCTCTCCTGAATCTAGTGAATTTTGGCAGCTGCTTAGGTGCGCATCTGCCAGGTGGCGCAACGAGATGAGTGACGGATGCCTGACCCGTAGACGGTGGGTTTGAGTCCTACGCCGGACAACTTTAAAATTGCACTTGAAATTGTAGTTTTGATTCCTTTGTTATCCAAGTAAGAGCTGTAGCAATTTTTCTTATTTTTTTATTAGAAATGAGCTTGTTTTTTTCCTTTGTTCCGCGTTCGTTCTTATCGGACCTTCTGTTCGTTTCGATTTCATCCGATCTTTACTTCCGAACCTTTGGCTGCTTGGCCCCTGTATCGCTGCTCACAGCTATATTTTTTATATATATTTTGTTATTTCAGTGCATTGCATGAGGATTTGAGTTTTTCCTTAAGTTCCATGAAATGTCACTTTATTTGTTTAGTTACACCTCTCTCTAGTTTGGGTTGTTGTATGATAGGGTTTAGTTACACCTCTCTCTAGTTTGGGTTGTTGTATGTTAGGGTTTAGTTACACCTCTCTCTAGTTTGGGTTGTTGCTATGATAGGGTTTAGATTAGCAGGCTGGTATCTAGTAGATCGGGTTGATTAATGATTACGGACAGCCGTGTTCTATTAGTTAGGTTAGCTTTCTATATATATATACAGCCCAGACTAGAGAGAGGTGTTGGTCATTGAAATACTTTACGGTTGTGTGATACATGTTACGCTGTTCTAGAAGAGGATCTGGGAGCTACATATGTTGAGCTTTAAGTTGTGAGAATTGAGTCGCCTAAGTTCGGAAGTAAAGGTGTATGCTCTATACAATATATTAAGCCATTAAATATCTGTGCCACTGCTTAAGAGCACGTAGGCTACATGGTATTATTGTTGTGCACTCGCTTGCTACTCTGTCTCTAACAATAAACAAGAAACCATCATTACCATCTACCTGCTTGTTGGTCTCCCTCTTCCCACCACCTATACACTCGTGACACCTATAATCAACACTGAAAACAACTTGAACGTTTATGCTTTGGAACCTCTTTATATTTACATAAAATTCTCGTCTTCCGATGGAGCAGTAATTTGGATGTTTGTTCAATTAATTACCCCGACAACACCAGGGAAGTCTGCTATAGTCATTAGTGCAGTTTCTTGAGGTGGGAATGTCCAGTGGAAACAAAATGAACTGTGACACAAAAAGAGGATCTGAAAGTGCTGTAATTGTTTGTGTGATCACTCTGCTTACAAAAGTTTGTGACAGACCCAAATAAATCATCATTGCTACATTGTTGCATTTTCCCAGTTGCCAAGTATCGTATTGTAGTGATTACTTTCATTTCTGGCACTATGGTATTTCTGCGCTGTGTCAGAGATGTTAACGTGTCTCTAATAAGATCAGTCACAAACATGATCCCTGCACAATCTAATCTGTAGCGTCTTATTAACTCACTGTCATCCATTGTCTGCAACACATTTCTTCTCCCTCTTCATATATCTGCCATTTTCTCCTCTGCTAAAGAAACTCTTAAGCCTCTTAAAAGTCCTCATCTGTACTTCTAACAATTTTGACCTTTTGACCTTAAGGGATAAGATGCATTCTGAATTACTTTTTTCTTTACTAGGATTTTTATTTAATTTGAAGTGTAAACACTTATGTTTCTAAAAAAATTCTTAGAATTTTCTCACTAAGAGCTACTCTTTCCATTCTGATTAATTATTTTGTCACTTTGACTGTATGCCTCCATGTCCCCCCGATTGCCTGCGAGCTTCTCCTGGACTTTATGGTAATTTCTCTAATGTATGACAGTAAGTTGCGTGGTTACGACACAATAGTTAGCATAGTTTGACTGCTATGGGGCCATAACGTTGAGATTCAAGGTAATGGAACTTTTTATACATTTGCCTGTTTAGAAATAAAAAATTGACAAATAGAGTCTTTAAACTCTTCAGATGTAGATTTATTCGCTGTCAAAGTGACCCCTAAAATGAATGGGAGTTTATGGAATGCTAACATGAGTTGATAGCCAGGTTGCATCAGAATCCACTCAGGCCTGCTTCAACTTGTCCAAATCACAGACAAAATTCACTGCGGTCACGCCATCTGTGCTTCGGAGATGCACGGTCACGCCATCTACGCTTAAAAATTAATTGCGCGTCTACACGAGGTTTTGCGGTAGGCTAAAGCGGAGCTGCAAACTCTCCGCGAGACACACGCATTTGATTAGTTTCACACGCTCACACAGCAATCAATGTGAAAACCAATCAAATGCGTGTGTCTCACGGGCTATGCTTGAGAGTTGGCAGCTATGCTATGGGGTAATATATATATACCAGATATATATATTCTACATGTCATTGAGTACCACTGTGGGGAGTTTCATGTTGTTCTACTGTTTAATTCTTTAATAATTGCATGCCAAATTCATGACCAATACGGTTCACCTTGCTATATAGGCATATTTGATAAATTCCTAAAAAAATAAAATCAAATTGTTTTCTGAAATCTCTACCAGATTCTTATTATACATGTCATTGAGTACCACTGGGGGTAGATTCATGTTGTTCTACTGTTTCATTCTGTAAAAATTGCAGGCCAAAGTCATGACCAATATTGTTAACCTTGCTATATAGGCATATTTGATGAATTCATAAGAAAATCAAATCAATTTGTTTTCTGAAAACTCTACCTGATTCTTATTTTACATGTCCCTGAGTCCCACTGGGGGGAGTTTCATGTTGTTCTACTGTTTCATTCTGTAATAAATGCCTGCCAAAGTCATGACCAATACTGTTTACCTTGCTATATAGGCATTTTTGATAAATTCCTAAAAAAATAAAATCAAATTGTTTTCTGAAATCTCTACCAAATTCTTATTATACATGTCATTGAGTACCACTGGGGGTAGATTCATGTTGTTCTACTGTTTCATTCTGTAAAAATTGCAGGCCAAAGTCATGACCAATATTGTTAACCTAGCTATATAGGCATATTTGATGAATTCATAAGAAAATCAAATCAATTTGTTTTCTGAAAACTCTACCTGATTCTTATTTTACATGTCCCTGAGTCCCACTGGGGGGAGTTTCATGTTGTTCTACTGTTTCATTCTGTAAAAATTGCAGGCCAAAGTCATAACCAATACTGTTTACCTTGCTATGGAGGTATGTTTGATAAATTCATAAAAAAATAAAATCAAATTGTTTTCTGAAAACTCTACCTGATTCTTATTCTACATGTCCATGAGTCCCACTGGGGGGAGTTTCATGATGTTCTACTGTTTCATTCTGTAATAATTGCATGCCAAAGTCATAACCAATACTGTTTACCTTGCTATATAGGCATATATGATTAATTCATAAAAAAAACACTGTTTTATCCATTGTAGGCACCGCTCACGTTGTGTTATCGGCTTTGGGAAGGGAAAGAACACATCTCCTCCAGACAATCTCTCGGGGTATCTAATGTCCGATTTACAAATGCTGTTGGCGCACCGCTTTACCGTCCTGCTTGGAGTCAATTTTTGTCGGACCTGCTCACATTGTTACGGTTGCTATGATGTGTGA